>JADRCH010000331.1:122007-254404 GCA_019843965.1 Rhynchomys soricoides
TCCTCCTCCTCCTCCTCCTCCTCCTCCTCCTCCTCCTCCTTCTTCTTCTTCTTCTTCTTTCTCTCTCTCTCTCTCTCTCTCTCTCTCTCTCTCTCTCTCTCTCTCTCCTGGTTCTCTCTTCAGACCCCAACCTCTCTTCTGCCCAGATATAGGCTGCAGGCATCTTTATTCAACCAATAGTTTTAAATTAAGGATCAAGGTTACATAGCATCACTTGGGGGGCCGGTATTTAACATTACAATAAAAGGCAACTGGAGTATACCTCAGCAGGAGACTGTCAAGGAGATTTCAAAGCACAAGAGGAACACAAGCCACTCAAGGTGTTCTGGAGCCCAGGAGAAAAATTATCAGGAGAGGAACTGAGCTAAACACTGCTTATAACTGAAGTCAGGATGGGGGGCCAAGAACTGAGAACTGTTTTAGCATCCTGGGCACCTTCAATATTCTTAAAGAGAGAAGTTATAGAGGCCAGGAAGAAACACAAGAATTAGGAAGATAGGAAGGTTTAATTATAACCGAATAGATAAGAATTATAGACAGAGTATAGATAACTCCTTTAAAATGGAGTTTGTCACAAACAGAAACATGAACTGTACCTAGCTATCAGGGAAAAATAATGCCAAGATGATATAGATACAGATGGATGGATGGATGGATGGATGGATGGGTGGGTGGGTGGATGGATGGATGGATAGGTAGATAGATAGAAATGTTATCATATGCTGACTTAAATTTAAAGTACCTAGTACAAATGTATTAGAGTGGTGAGTTTTGATAGTGGAAAGGGCATGGGCTAGAACACCCAAGTAGGAGGATCAGCTTTATAGAAAGCCAGTGAGTCCTCCATGGTAAAAGCAGAGGGGAAGATGTTATAGTGTTTTAGTGTGTGTGCCTAAAAGTCTGAATGGCTGCAGAGAGCAAGCCCATCATTAGGGAGTGGGGATGAAAAAACACCATAGGTGTCTGAGGAGGAAATGCTGTGATGAAAAAGCCTGGGGGTGGGGGGTGGGGAGGGGAATTGAACAGAATGGGATAAACAGCTAGATAACTCAGAAAACATAACCGAGTTAGCTATTTTGTAAGGAATAATCAAAAGGAGAGAAATTTTTGCTTTCAAATTTCAAAGATCTTTCACTAAAAATAATTTGTTAAACCTGACAGCACACAAAAATCTTGCACATTAAATGAGACTTGGTTCCTCAGCTAGAACCAGCCTCGGCTTTCCTACTGTTGGTGTGTAATTTATTTCTGCTCATCTGATCATAGAGAAAAAGAGGAAGAACCGGCGCTTACCAGCTTTCTTGTGGGGTTTCTCCCTGTTGCAACAGTCAAGGATCCTGAGATGATAAACTGTTTGAAATAGGAAGTAGGGTGGATAAAGGGACATTTAGTCTTGACCACTTTCTGCATGGCATTCCCCTGACAGCAGTTATCAGTAAAAGTTACACAAATTGTTTTTGTTCAGTTTACACAAAAGTCTACTTTACATTATGCATTACTTTATATGACTAAAATTTTAAATAGTTAATATTATAAGTAAATTCATCGTTTTATTTTGTTTATTTCTAGCTTTTAATGGGTTTATGTATAAGATATAAATCATGAAATATAGTTGTGCTTATTATATTTGTGTTACTATAAATGATACATTTTTAAAATTCTCATATCACTGCCCATACTTCAGATTTGTCTGATTTATTGGTCTAGATGCTTCAAAATAGCATTCATAAATCTAAATGTACTATCCATTTTTTAAATCATTATATTCATGTGCTATCTTACCTTGACTCCAATTTTGATAAATTAGATTTTCTATATATTTATGATTTTCCAAAATTTTCAGTTGGTAGGATTTTACAATCCTTTAATCAAGTTATCAAATCTTGGAGAATAAAGGCTTGCTAAGCAAAACTTAACTGCTAAATTCTGGATGAAAACATAGGAAGAAGCTTTGAGTTCTGTCTCAGATACCAGAGATTTTCACAGGTCTTCCCAGCCCTGTACTTCATGAATGAGCACCTTGGTTTTCAATAGTAGCCCCAGCTCATAGCCAGAACAGGATTCTGGGTGGATTACTAAGCCTTTTTTCACCTCAGCACCTTTTCCCATCTAACAGCATATGTACTAATATCATCTACTAACAGCTGGATCCTATTAAGATAAGGAGCTTGTGTATAAAGTGCAGGAGACAGAAAGCATCCAAATTAATGATAATATGTGCCTCTCGTTTAATTTCAGAGATTCCAAAAGAAGATTCTTTTGCTATTTCTGACATCCTAGGGCAACTGAGGGCAAACTGAGGGCAAACGTTCATGTCTAATCCGTTAAACCACATCCTTGATAGGATTATAAAAGATGGAACAATAGAAGGGACCCTATAGTGGGTACACAGCAGGCATGTGCATGGTTCCAGGGCTTGATGGCTACAGGCAAATGCAGACAGGGGGAACAGGGCATACAGCTGGAACTTGCCCTGAAATTGTACTGGGAACAGAGAGAATCACTAAAGCAAATCCTGATTCCTAATTCTTTCCCCCTTTTAAATCTATGTGTGTGGCTGCATGTGTCTCTACACATATGTACAGTTCCCATAGAGGTCGTAAGAGAGTGTTGGATCTAGAACTGGAGGTACAGACAGTTGTGAGCTTCCTTGTGGGTGCTGAGAATTGACACTGAGGTCTCTGGGAGAACTCTCGTAACTGCTGAGCCATCTTTTTGGCTCCTCTTCCATTTTTAAACAAACTAATTTCACTTTCTGAGGAAATAAAACCCAATGTTTCTGCAACACCTGAAATTCTTCACTTCTGTCTTTTCTAAAATACAGAGCAGAAATTCTTCACTTGGGCTGTCAAGATTTATTATGCAGAACAATTTAGGAATACTTCAGAGTTTATCTCTTCCATCAATATTTTATCTTAACTCTCTCAGAATTTCAGGAATGTCAAATTCAAAGTACCATTGTGAATGAGCACCTTACACCATGATCTGAAAAAGACTTACAGTCTTTTCACAGACTGAGAACAAATGCCGACCCTCCATCTTCTTTCACATGACACTGCTGCTGCTGTCTTCTATCACTCTTCCCTCTTTCAGACCTCTTTTCTCCTCTCCTGGTTTTTATTCTAGTCTAACAACTTATGCCCACATGTACTTATAGGGGCATATATAGAAATTAAAATCTAGGAGCTGTAAAGGAGAAAAAAACATACAGTTTTTATCTGAGTCCAGAAATCTTTGAAGCTATAGGATTCTTTGTCTGTGTGTGTGTGTGTGTGTGCACGCATGTGCATGAGCACATGCATATGTGTGTGTGTGTGTGTGTGTGTGTGTACATATCTAAGGACTCTTAAGTTCTACCACTGAGATGCTTATAAACCCATGTTTATTGCTGCACCATTCACAATACCCAGGAGATGGAACTGGTCATGTCCATCCTGTCCATCAACAAATGAATAGATAAATAAAATGTAGTACATATGCACAACAGAATTTTAATTGGCCATAAAGAAAAGTAAAATCATAAGTTGCACTGAAAGAAAGAAGTTTTTGCCTACTTTTGTCAGAAATTATAAATCAAAACCACAGCTAGTAATCGTCAAAGAAGACTTTCATACTGAGCACACTTAGCAGTGCTGGGTAGGAGATGATCTATGACCACAAAAATGAATACTCACAAACACAGCACCCCAGAGTGGGTAGCCTGTGTAGAAGGTGAAGAAAAAGAAATGCCTGAAGTGGTGGGACAAGTGTTGTAAACAAACCAGGAAAATACCTAGAGCCAGAATCAGTACTCCATTCAGGATCTGAATGGCCTGTAAGAAAAAGAAAGGAAAAAAAGATGAAGGTAAAATGTTTTATTTTCCTCAGAGGGGACTTATCATGACTTTAAATGGTTTAAATTCTAAGCCTAAATTAACTGAACAAGATCTGTCCTGAGAAGATTTTGTTTAGGACCATAATAAGACAAAGTCAGACAGTGGTTAATTTTTAATTTTAAAATACTTTTACTTAAAATATAGATTATGGTCATCAGTGGTAACATAGGCCTGAGACATCAAATTGAGAGAATGAGGTAGAAACGTCTATCTGAGCTACAGACTGAACACAAGGCCAATCTGTGTGATTTAGCAAGACTCAATATAAAAAATGTACAAAGGGTCGGAGTTTTAACTGAATAATAGTGTTTTCCCGGCATTCATGCGGATCTAGTTCTCATCCCCAGCACCATAGGAAAGAAAGAAGAAAGGAGAGGAAGGGAATGGGAGGGAGGGAAGGGGAGGGGTGGGAAGGGATGGAGGGGGAATGAAAGGGAAGGGTGAGGAATGGGAGGGGAGAAGGGAATAGAAAGAGAAGGGAGGGAAGGGGGAGAGAAGGGAAGGGGAGCAGGAGGGAGGTGAACTTCACAGAAGTCAACCTCCTGATACAAGTGGTTAGAAAGCACCAAGAAACAATGTAGAAAGAAATTCTACATTGAATTCTCAATGAAGAAATTCTCTAAGGCATGCTGGGATGGATATTCTACCATATGAGAGACTGATACTTCATTTCTACTCTTCAGATTTCCATGATCTATCTTGTCCTCAATAACTTGATAAATAACTCAGAAATTTCTCTTCTGGGCATACAGGAGGGTGTCCATGTAATCTTTTGCTCCTTCTCTCATAAGACAACGTTGCATCAAAGGTTGACTTACCCCGAGGGCTTGCAGTACTCCTCTTTGAACATGGTGTGACTCATCCAAGAGCTGATAAACAGAACCTTCAGTGGCCTCTGGCTTCATGTGTCTGCCTGGTGAGGTACCACCTGCTGAGATCCCCAGTCCTGTATCATAAAATTCCTGGGAGGCCATTTGGGGCTGTTTGTAGCTGTCATGGGAAAGAACCCAAAGGCTGATGCCTCCTTCACCCACTTTCTAGCAGTAATTTTTAGTGTGACAGAAGAGTTCATCCTGTCCATGCATCAGGATTACTCTCCTGAGGAGGGCCTGAATTCCAGGAGTCACACCCTGCTCCATGCCTTTCTGCCCTAGAACTGTTTCCTTCTCAAAGCAAACCCTCTCTTCCCACTACAACTTAGCCTGGATACTGCCAAAATCCGAGCCTGTGAGTCAAGCTTTCAAAAAACCCTTTTAGTCTTGGCCTAGTCTGAATAGTGAACCCATTCTTGGTGCTCTGGGAATCCCTTTAGCACACATTTCACATGCCTCAGACTGAGCTTCAATTGTGAAAGTGCTTGTGTCTCTCTGTGTGCTCATTATATTTGCTCTGCTGTCTGACTGCCTCACAGTTCGTCTGGAGCTAATACATACTTTGGAAATAGCCATGTTTAAAAATAATAATAGAAAATCCATTAGCAAGCACTGAGTCTTCATGCTGAAAACACCACACAATGGCTTTGGAGGGAGAAAAAGTAGGCCTGACACATTGTTGACCTTTTTAGAAAAGAATCAAAGATGAACTTCGGCCTTCCGATAAAGCAAACCATGTTCTATAAAATACAGTCAATTTGGCTTTTAAAAGAAATCTAGAAATTGTAGGCTTCCTAGTGTCCCACTAAGGAATTCACCTCCCCAGATGTAACTGTGTAGAAGACTTCTTCTGGGTGGTTTATTCATGTCAACCAATCCCAAAACATCCATTGGAATGGGTATTGTCAGTATGACACTTTCCATTTTACAAATGAAGAATCTAAAAACCAGCGCACTAAATAACATTCTCAAGTCCACCAGGCAAAGATCTGAGAAGCTAAGGGTCAAAATCTGCCTCTAGTTATAACTACATTCTTTTTCTGAGCCCATGCAGGATCTGTCTCTCGAGACCTCAGTCATCTTTCAGGTATGTCCAGACCACCCTTCATAGCAAGACCTGGCCACCAAACTCTGAGGCAACCTCTTAATATATCAAAATGTGTGTCTGTCTGTCTGTCTGCCTGCCTGCCATCTGTCTATCCATGTCTACCTTTTCCAAATATATTATGCCAAAAACCATAGCACCAGGGTAATATCTGTATTCTAAAGGCATTTGTCTGCACAGCTAAAAATTCCAAACCTCTATGAGATATCAAATAGAAGACTGTTATCCCAAGAAGGCCATAGGGAGGCACCTTTAGCAGACAAAAATTAAAAGATGATTCCAATGGAGAAGGTGCTGGTAGGGTTTACCTTGAAGACTTCAGGATTTGACAGAGTTCTTCCTCTGCAAGTCCATCTCATTACAGAAGAGGAGATAGTCAGTAATGATCACCAGTCTGTCCCCCAAAACCAGCAGTCTCATCTTCCTCAGGCTTAACGGATCTCTCCCTTGTGCAATGCCTCAGCAAAGCCAGTGGAACCGTTTTTGCTGGCTGCCTGAAAAGTATGCTAATAAACCCATATTTGAGGGCATTAATGGCCCATCTACTTCCCTAGTATACCCATAAAGAAAGAAGCTGGTATCTGGAGCCATCTACGTCTGGCTCTAAGACATTGCTTCACACATTATTGGAACAAGAAATAAAAGCAGAACATGTGGCTAAGTCAGTGGGAAGGTAATGTGGAATGGGGGAGAATAGGTCTAGCTCTGTAATAAAAGGTGAAGCCAGGCAGAATGAATGGTATTGGAAGGATGGACAACATACTGTGGCCACTGAGGGACTGAGTTTACATAACGCATCAGTGATGTTGCTAAAACTGTTTTTATAGACATGATAATGTTTAATCCTCTTGAGCTAAGCAAGGTTCGTTCATTTGTCATAAATTAGGACAATGGTAATTTAAATACATTGTGTCTACTATTATATCAACTTCTGCTTGCTGTTCTATTTGCTTCAAGTTGCAGCCATTTCTTCCATCCTCCAGATAACCCATGACCTAAATACCACTGCTAAATCAATATGATGGGAGATAAAACTGGCATAGAGAAGATAATCAGATTCCCTCATATTTAACCAGCTGCATTAGTCTGTTGTCTGATGGTATAAGAGAATACCACTGACAGCAGGAGTTATTCAGGAGTTTATTCTCTTCAAGGTCATAGAATCTGAGAAATCCTGTGCCAGAACACTGGCAGTGCTGAGGGCCTTCATGCCATGCCATAGAATAGAAGAATCAAGTGAGAACACATGAGAGAAAGCAGAAGGTGGATGCTCATAATTAATCATTCAGGATCTCCTGGGAAATGAAATATGTCTCTGGTTACCTCAGTGAGAGAGTTTCCATAAAAGTTTAACTTGGAAGATGAGTCCCGAATATGGGACTCAAAATCCCATGGCTGAGGCTGTGGACTGGATAAGAATGGGAATGTGAGCTGAGTGAGCACTCATCTCTCTCTGCTTCCTGACTGCAGAGAGTGTGACCAGCCATGTCACTCTCCTGCTGTCACAGCCAGAGCAGCCCTTGTCACCACCCCTCCTTTGGTGTGTCACCTTCAAATAGTGAACAGTCGTAAAACTTGCCTAAGTTTCTTTAGTCTGTTTTTTTTTATCACAGCAATTAAAAAACCATGAGGGCAAACTTCATCCTCTATTAGGAACCGATTCTGACTATACCTCACTCTGATGGTAGTGGTGATAACATCAGCCTATGCCCTATGTTCTGGGAGTGCCAAGATGAATGCCAGTCTTCCAGTGCCTTACCTTGACCCACTGTACCCCAATGGCTCAGGGATCATCTGAGGCTTCCGCTCAGGTTGGGATCCTGTGTCTGAAGCCCTCCAAGGCTAGAACTCAGGTAGTTTTGTATGGTGGAAATGGCTTGTTCCCATATATGGTCTCTATGATCGCTTTATTCCTACAGTTTTCTGCCCAGGCACCTAAAGTGTCTGCAACAGTCTTTAAAATATAAAAATTGGCCTTATAGCTCTTACATCTTACACGCCTAAAGAATTGGTGACACGTGGGCAATACCAAGGTTCACATCTTGCACCTTCTCTGGGGCAGGCTAACAGACACCTAGGCTTACTTGAGCCATGGCTAAAGCATCTCGGATATGCTATTCTGGCATATTAGGAGCAGAATCCTAAGAGCTTTGTTGGGGAGCACTAGGAGTCCAACTTGCATCCATCTTCCCAAAGCATTCTGTTTTTCAAAAGCTCTAGACTTAAAACAGCAGCTTTGAAAAGCTCCAAAATCCTTGGTGGGCTTCTTCTCCCATCGTGCATGATCCCTCTATCTGTGCTAATCTCAGTTAGTTACACATGTGACTTTGCATTCTTCCCCCGGACATCCTGTAAATACTTCAGCTCTTTGCCTTTTAGTTTGTTTTTTCAACTACAAATTCCACCTTAAGTTCTTCTCTCCTTAGATCTTACTGTTGTTAAAATGATCACACGGCAGTTGGAATTCTCTTGAATTCCGTAAAGTCCTAGGATGCAAACATAACCTCTTTTTATGACACGGGGTCTCACAGAGCTCAAGCTAGCCTGAGACTCCCTGTGGAATTAAGAAGAACCCCAAGCTTTTGAGCCTGCTCCCTCAGCAGGTTCTCAAATTATAGGCATGCATCTTCATACTCGGTTTTTATAGAGTGCTGGGGATGGAAGTCTGAGTTCTGGGGGTGGTAAGCGAGCACTCTACCAAAAGTAGTACATAACCAGCCCAAAATCTTGCCAACTTCTTTGCAGCTATGTAATAAGAATGAACTTGACTCTAGTTTCCAGCCCCTTGTTCTTCATTGCTACAATCTCATGAGAAACACCTGTCTTGTCCATGTACCTGCGGATATCCTGAGTGATATCGAGAAAAGGTAAGGTGAAGAGTCCATGGAAGAGAACAAGGATGAAAAGTGAGGACATAGTAGTTGTAAAAAAATAGATCCTGGGTGGAAACAGCACATGAAAGAGGAAGAGGGTGTGATACCACAACTGAAGGACAGTTTGAGGTAAGAGATTGTGGAGAACAGGCAAGCAGAAGTTCAGCAGCAGTCTTATGGTCAAGGCTGACTCCAGAACCCAGAGCCGAGTGCAGGGACAGGTGAAAGATAGACCTAAACAGAAGTCACAAGGAACTGGTAGAAAGGATAGTGGCAAAAGGCAGAACACATTGCCACCTCTACTCCCACGGCACCACCATCGTCACTGCCACTGCCACCACCATGTCGCCGCCACCACCACCACCACCACCACCACCACCACCCGAGTACTGTTTCAACAAAAGCCATTCTAGATGGAATATCACAAAAGAAAAAAGTGACAAGAACATGACTTAGAGGACAAAGGAAGAAGCACAAGAAAGTGGGGAAAAGCTAATATTTTATTATTATTATTTAGAGCTGAAAAGTCATAAAGGGAACTTGAGGTTTCAACTGCATTGTTTGTAAATTGAAAATGGGAGAAACTATTTCCGCAAGCACTACAAACAGGTTCAAAGAGCAGAAAGCATGTAAAGCCCTTCAGTCACATGAAGTGACATTTTAAAGGTCAAAAATAGGCACCTCTGTATGCTTTAAACCAGCACTTATTTCTCACTTAAAAGAACTATGGACTTGAGAGAGAAGCTTAAATAATTGGTGAAGTGAAGAAGGAAACTGGATTTGTTCCTGGCTCAATCATCATGTACACTTCAGATACGTTGCTTCCCCACCTGGGTCTAACAGGCCTGTGAGATCAGGCACCAGGATAGGATGTTTTAGAATCATCTTCCGAAAGCCAGGCTGTTCCAGCACTGTTCATCTTATCCCCTAAGAATGCTGAAAGGAGAAAATCCGCACCGCTTCCTCTGTTACTCAGCTTTTGCGCTGCCATGAGAAACTCCTCAAGAAACATACTTAAAGGAAAATATATTTTGTCTAAATTTCACAGACATGGGAATATTTGCTTAAATTCAAGCCATGAATTGAATTTTCTCATAGATTAGTCATCTGAGTATGATGTCATCTTAAATTAGTTTTAGAACGCAGCATTTTTGGATTAGAACGCTAAACATATTAAAGTATCTGCAAACAAGAGACTGTCTTTCCTTGAGTTAGCTTGCTAGTTGTTAAAAAGTAAACTAGGCCCAAAATTTCTATTCTGCTGCATTAATGCACCTATCCCTGTTCAATTTTCATACTGAAAATATTTACAACATGTTTCTATTAGATCAAAACATGTGTGGGCTGGTAGGATAGATAAGCAGTTAAAGGAGCCTACCCCCTGTCCCTGACAACCTGAGTTCCATCCCTGGGGCTCACATAGTTGAAGAGAAGAATCAACTCCCACAGGTTGTCCTCTGCCCTCTACATAAGCATCATGGTATGCGTGTGTGTGTACACACCACCAGCACTTAAAAAATAAACGTTAAAAGTTCAAATTTGCCATTAAGGACATATTCTTGAATCTGGGTACAAAAGAGAAAACAAAATTTAAATGAATACTATAAATTGCCTAATAGGTAACATCTAATTTACAAACCATACACATGAGTGAAATAATCAAAGAATACATCTTTATAAGCAGAGCCTTTATTTAATTGGTGTGTAGGAATGAACTATCTAAGGAGAAACTTATGGCACTATTGTTTTTCTTATTGAAGAAAAAGATTTGTCTTACAGTAAAATTTGTGATGCCAGTGCTGTCCCTATCTCCTATTTGGGAGGAAGCAGCTTGGTGAACATTTAATAACCCCAACTCTTCTGGAGTAGCTTCAAAGTCGGTCATAAAGTGACTCTCAGGTGGTTTGGGGTCCTCCTCAATAGACACTGGCATGAGCCACACTGACTTCCTAAAAAAAAAGGGGGGGGGACAGAGAGAATCAAGATTGGAGTTCTTGGTGCCATAGCTTTCCAAGTCAAAACTTGGAGTCAAATTATTATCTATATTAAACACCATCACATCATCAACTCAATAAGTTAGAAGGCAGAGACAATGGAATCACTGCAAGTTCAAGACCAGGTCTACCTAGTGAGTTTCTGGTCAGTTACTCAGTTGGATTTCTGAAGGTGAATGAATTGATATACAACCTTAAAGTCTATACACCAAAGCTCTGCTCATGTCTGTTTATCTGACTAGTCATTTTTCTAATTTTAAATTTATTTATCTTATGTGTAAGAATGTTTTGCCTGCAGGTGTGTATGCATACAATGTTCATGCCTTGGTGCCTGAGGAAGTCAGAAGACTTCAGACCCCTGGAACAAGAGAGATTGATGGCTGTGAACCATCATGTGGGTGCTAGCAATTGAACCTAGGACGTGTGCAAAAGCAGTAAGTACTCTTAGTTGCTGAGCCTTTTCCCCAGTCCATTGCCACCACTTTTTCTAAGGTAGGTAGACCAAAAACAAGAGAGTATTTACTGTTGATGGAGGAATGCCCATTCATCTCTGTTAATCTGAAAGTCTCTGAAGAAGCACTAGCCATGAGACAATGAGTTAGAACTCTACATTACAACCAGCATATAGTGTTCTATGGAAAGATGGTACATTTATGCATGTATATGCACCTATGCATATATAACTTAAGTTTGGCTCTTATTGGGGATTCTGGTACACCCTAGAATGTCATTAAATCCCTCGACCTAGTTTACCTTAGAAAAATAGTTATATGGAAAATCATAAATACTACCAAGGTAAATGTATTTTTTGCCACTGAAATCCACATGTACGGGTGGTAATGCTGGTAAATTTTATCTTACATGTATTTTATCACAGTGAAACAAAAACAAACATTAAAATATATTACACATTTGCTCGGAGCTCTAAATTCTTTTTTAATATCAAGTATTTTTGTTTATTAGACAAGGTTATAAGTTGTTTTACAATTTCTACAGTTGCCCCCTAAAGGTTCTTAACATTTGATATAAACATTTCTACAACATGGCAAGTAGTGCATCAGGATGCTATTGCGTTTCATCTCAAGGTTCCCATGGGGTACTTTCTGGATCCAATATTAGTTGCATAAAGTTGCAAACAAGTGATTTACTCATAAAGGTGAACAAGCCCTTCTTCATTCTCTACTAGTTCCTATTAAAATGGCAGACTTGTTTTCCACTCACATTTTAGCCATGCAGTCTCATAACATAAAATAAAGTTTATTACGAGGATTGTACTATAAATGAGATAACAGCAAAATACATTGATGCCGTGGACCAGAGGCTCAGCAGGTAAAGGTTCATGCCACCTAGTCTGATGACCCAAGTTCAATTTTCAGACCCCATAGGCTGGGAGCAGAACAACAATTCCCACAACTAGTCCACTGACCTCCATACAAACACTGTGGCATATGTGCCCACAAACATACACAAAATAATTAAATAAATAAGTAAATATAAAACAAACTAAATTTCAGATTCCCAAATGTGTGTGTGTGTGTGTGTGTCAATGCCTAGTTCTTCTATTTATTAAGGGTGATGGAGTATTTTATCTTGATCTGTAGCTGTAAACTACAAAACTGTAAAATAATCTCTGACTACTAGACTGTATGTTAGACCCTTTCAACTCTGTAGTAGTTTGATTCTAAAATTAAGTAATATATTTAACTTTTAAAAATATAAAATAATAAGATATCTACTGAAGTATTTTATAAATTATTAGTTAGGGTTTGAATTGTTCTCATGGGCAGATCAGGATATAGTCTGTAAAGTCTCTGTTTCGATGAGAGCAGCTCAAAAGAGAGAGATCCACTGCACTCACCGAGATGCAGAACACCACAAAGGGATTATCTGAAGTTCCAAAGAATGATTCCTTGGACGAAAGTACATCTCAGTTTCAAAACTGATGGTTTCTTCTGAGATAACCTAGGAAATCACACTGTTTAGAAGGAAGGTATTCCAGCAACAGAAGAGCCACTCATAGAGGTGAGCACAAAACAGAAATCATCAAGATTTCAAAAGGTGGCTTCTGTCTTTCTCAGGTACATATGGGACAGAAAAGAAACACTGTGGGAGTGAACTGAAAGTACTTTTAGACAGGAGCATCTTAAGACACAGAAGCAAACTGTCATTGAACAATCTTTGTAATAGAATATTATTGAAAAGCATTCAGTAGTTATTTCTGAGTGTCTTTGTCTCTTTGTCACTTCATCTTTCTCCTTGTATCTCTCTGTTGCATCTCTCTGCTCCTGTGTGTGTGTGTGTGTGTGTGTGTGTGTGTGTGTTGTTCTCTTGTGCTTGTACATGGCCTGCATGTACTAGATGCACATAAGTGTGTGGATGTACCCACCCATTTGTGCACATGCAGAGGCCAGAGCATCATGTAGGTGTTTTCCTCTATAATGCTCCAAGTTATGCTTCAAGGCAGGGTCTTCCACTAAACCAGAAGCTCACCATTTGGGCTAGACTTGTTGGCTAGCAAGCCCTCAGCATCCATCCATCTCTGCTCCCCAGTGCTAGCATTACAAGCCTCTACAGCCACACCTCCTTCTTCACATGGTTCAGGGGCTTTCAAACTCAGGTTCTGATGTTTGCAGAGAAAGCACTCTTACCCACAGAATGATTTCTTCGGCCCTCGTCAGTTTTTCAGTAACACAATTTAGAGCCAAATAACAACAAAAAAAATGGTTTAAAGCACAGGTTCTGGAGGGAAATCAGTCTTAGTTATTAATAAATCCTCACCAGCCCATCAACCACACCTGGGCCAATTGTGTAACCCCCCCCCATCTGAAGTTCCAGGTGATTAGTTTTCCAAATGCAGTGCTCTATTATAAGTGATAAGACAATCAGTGAATGGCTCCAAAATATTATTATAGTATAAATATAAACTTTAAAAATCTATAGGAAAACAGTGTCCCAGAATGAAATTACAGTTTTAAATTCATCCATAGCTGAATAGCTAGCTAGCAGATATTTAATTCCAATAAAGATCCACTCCCATGTAGGCATACATCCTAATGGAGCATGGGTAGATTTCAGATGACTAAACTGAATTGACTATTGAATTGAACATTTAATATCATATGCATTGCCAAGGCTGGTGACCTGGAGCATTATAAGCATTGAATAAAATTTAAAATTGTTTGTGAAGGGGCTAGGAAGATAGATAGGTGAATAGAAGTGCTTGAGGCTCTTGCAGAGAACCCAATTTGGGTTCCAAGCACCCATGTCAGGTGGCCTACAAGTGTCTGTAACTCCAGAGGCTCAGATGTTCGCTTTTGGCTTTCACAAACACCTGTACATATTCATGCACAAATATAGATAAGCAAAAATAAAATTTTGCTTAAAAACTTCTTGCCAAGCTTTTGTGAAATAGACTATAATCTTTTTAAATTATTTAAAATCATTGCCTGCATCATGAGTCTGCAGATCTGTGCTACAAGTTTCTGGGCCTGAAATCGACCCAATAATTGGGGAGGAATACATGTGGTAGTCTAATGTGCTGTAGTCATCGGTTATTATAGTAGAATCATGGGTTTGGCTCGGTTAAAGGACCATAATGTTAACAGTAAGCAAACAAGCATGACAAAACACTTATTACTTTTACAGACAGCACTACAAAGTTCTCACCTTTGACCTGATGCCACAGTGAAAAACAGGGTATATAAAATCATATTGATATGTGTGCATTCGAGTTGCAGGGCAGCCCTGTCCCAGAACTAATTCATCAGCAAAAACATATGGATTGTTTCTGTTCTGGGAAGCCGCGCTAACGATAACAATCATCCAGTCCTGAGAACAACTGACATCCACTGCAGGAAGATACACATGAGAAAATGTCAAGTGTGTATTAACTTCAAGAAAGAGCTAATTTTATGTCAAGAGTAAATGTAGCTTTAAAAAGAGCCTACGAAGGACTTTGAGATTATCATTATTTTCAAAATACATCTGCTTAATTACTCTCACATATGTAGATAGATGTCTGATATTTCACAGGTGAAAACCATAAACATCAAGGATGAAAAAATAAAATCACCTATGATTTTTTCCTTCTGAAGAACTGAGATTCAGAAGTGTGTGAAAGGGAATACTTTATCCCCACAACCTTTATGAAGGGATGAAAAATATGGTACAGAGGAACTCAAAACAACCTCAACCATGAAAGAAAGGAGTCTGAAGAGAGAAAACTCACTCTCCTCCCCATTTTACAGTGCTGGAAAATTCACCCTCAGGTAAAACTTGCCCTTAGCCTATATATTGAGATCTTCAGGAAGCCAACCTCAAAAGTTAGTTTTAAGAGATACATTGGGAGGAATTTTCCATAATGGATTTTCCCATAATGGAAAATATATGTGGTCAATGAGTGTGAGGCTACAGCAGCCTCCAAAATCAATGGGGCCTGTGAGTTCTTGGTCTTTAGAAATAAGCCATCATAGAAGCAGGGGAGCGAGTGGGATAGGGATTTCAGGGGGGAACTGGGAAAAGGAGTAACATTTGAAATGTAAATAAATTTCCAATAAAAAACATATTTTTAAAAAATAAAAAACATTACTTTTAAAAAAAAGAAGACAATGTGAGTTTGGGGGAATTTTGGGGAAGGTGGGTGTTCTTTGTGTGTTTAAAATGTTATTCTAATATGCCCTAAATAGGAGAATCAGGAAGAGCTTCATTAAAAGAAAAATATATATCTCACCACCTAAGATTAAAACTAGGTTTGAAAAAGTGAACCTGGGTATACTGTAAGTCCATGCTTTTAAGCTTTACTTCTGCCTCCCATCAACACATTTCCAGCTGGACACTTTATGGTAGTCCCTCCAACATCTGAAAAATTACTGAGAACCACACATAGCTGTTGGATACATCAACTTAAGTAATTCTTCCTGCCCCCAAACAGTAACTAGGACCAGGGCACAGATACCTTACTCATTCTGTCCCAGAAAGCTGGAATCTGCTAGTTACCACCTTCTCTGCATGTGCTGTCTATTTCAGCCATTAACTGCTGCAGTAGCCTAAAGACTGCATTGTAAAGTGAAAGGATACCAGAACCCGCATACAGTCCTCACTCCTCCAAGGTTTCCAGGCCTAACAGACAAACAAGAAACCTGTGTTTCAGTTCTAAAAGAAATTCCACTTCCAACAAAAAGGCAATAGACAAGCGAACTTTGTAAATAACAACTCAAGAACTCTGCCTTGGAAAAGCTAGCATTTGATCAGATCTGAAAGCGAGGAAGTATCTCGATTCTTGGTAAAATAGGGGAAAGATATCAAAATGAACCTTTAAACATGTCAGACTTGTTTTACCTTAGTCTTCATGGCTTTCTAGGACCATCACAATCTGATATGGGTGACTGGGAGAAGTACATTTGTGTGTGTGCTCCTGTAGCCCAGGCTAGCCTCGAAATTGATATGTAGTTCAAAGTGACTTTGAACTCCCGATTTACCAGCTTTACCTTCCCAAGTGCTAGAATTATATAGACTTGCATCATCACAACCAGCTAGGGCAATACTTTTCAAAGAACAAAAAGCAATATCATCAGGAAGAAATATGGAGATTCTGGAAACAGGAAGGCCAGTTTCAGAGACACAGTACAACTAATTTCAATACTATCAAGTATAGATAATTGTCAGTAGATTTGAAAAGGCAGACTGAGATGCAGATCCATGGAATATTTCTGTAAATGAGATACATTATACAGAAAAGACCAAAGCATAGGAAAGGAGGATGTCTGAGAACTTAGACAGTAAGCTGAAAGAGGAAAAATGTAGATTCACAAGTCTGCTTTGCCTCAAAGTATTTGTCTTCCAGAAAACTTATAGTAACATCACAGCTCTGTAGGGAGAAAAGGACCTGCGTGGAAAGCAATCACTGCTCACTACTTTTTCAAGGAAGCGTCCTCCAAAACAGCCTGCATGGAAGGCAATCAATTGTTACACACTACTCTTTCTAGGAAGTGTCTCCAAATGCTCATTTACCATCAATGTCCCAAGCATAACTCCAAACCAAGACAGCAAAGTGAACCAGGACCTCTAAAGCCGTAGAGACCCCCATTTGGGTAGACTTCCAGCTCAGCACCACTCAGAAACAAGGGGGAAGTCATGGCCGATTTAAGTGATTTTGTATGGCAGCCCATGCTCAGCTGCCTTCATTTTTCTTGTTTAGGTAGCCTGTAGAAGTGAGGGGGCTCTCATTGATGCGATTAAACTCAGGTTCTCCAGATTATTTACACCACAAATATCAAAGAGACATACCTGATAGGTTGATCATGTTCTAGTGGGTGGTCCCACTGCTGTGCAGCACAAATTAGACTCAATAAAGTATCACAAAAAGAAGACAGAAAGTTTGGGGTGGGGATAGAAAGAAGACCTGAGCTGAGAAAAATTAGGGGGAAGAGCCAACAGTAAATATTATAAAAATACACTGTATAGTGTGTAAATTTCTCAAAGAATTAATTTAAAAATATTTTAACTGTTTTAATTGATAACTATTTGCAATGAACTGTTAAAAATCACCTAAATGCCCCCCAATTACAATATTGACAGTAACTACTATGTTGTTGGAAGTAGTTTTTATTGCATGAGTTTAGGTATCATAAGATTTGAACTGATATGTGACTATTCTAAATCACACATATGTGAAATCAAAAAACAATTATTTCTTAATTGATATGATTGAGTGACCAATTCACAAAACAAACAAAAAAAGCATGATAAAGAAGTATATCAAGATTAAGAATATAAATGCCTAGAAATGGGGAACCAAAGGAAAACACACATTCTTAGTACGATAAAACCCTACAGATCCAGCTCAGCTGATTCCTTCTAGCTGGTATTTTAGTTACACCAATCATTTCAAACCTTGTTTTCATTTTACCAGAAGAAGATACTTTATATGGATGCATAATACACAATTTTATGCATATCCCAATTCTAAGCAATATAGGTGCCAGACAAGTATTTTGCTTCATATTCTAAATCTGTCAGTCATGACATGAGAATGACAGTGTAGTCTTTATTTTTTTATATTTTAAACTAAAATATAATTATTTCATTTTCCCTTTTCTCTTTCATCCCTTCGAAAACCCTTTCAGTGTGCCCCATCTATGTTCTCTCTCAAATTCACAACATCTGCCCTTTTTTCTCTAACTATTGTTAAACATCAATACATATGCATGTACACATCTATAAATAAAATATAAATCTACATATTCCTAAATATATAAATACAATCCATTCAGTCTATATAATTTAATTGTATGTGTATGACTTCCGGGCTGACCATTTGGAATTGGATAATCAACTGGGGTTCTCCTCCCTGAGAAGACTTTCTCCTGCCTCCAGCATTCCTTATTTGCCCATAATTCTCTTTGCATCCTACAGAGACCACTACAGAAAACCATAGCCAATAAAACTGCAGAAAAGAAATGATCATGTAGTGCCCACTGACGCGTCTACAATACAACTGTTGGCAATCAACAGCTAACTATACATAAGATTAGGAATATGAACTGAATGTGTGTTATTGCTTAGTTCCATATGAGTAATATTTTCAAGGTTTCAATCTGTTTTGGTTTCTCATCTGCAGAAACAATCAATTCTGCAGATAAATATTGGGGAAAAAAACATGTATCTGCACTAACATCCTCAGACTCCTACCTTTATCTCAACACAGTATGATGCTCTCTGCAGCATTTGTACTCTACCAGGTACTAGAGGCAATCTAGAGATGATTTAAAGTATTTGGAAGTACATATGGCTGATACACAAAAAGCAAATTATATGATATAAAGGGGAAATACACATATGAAGATGTGGGTATCTGTGGAGAGTCCTGGAACAAGTTCCCCCAGAAACTCTGGACAGCTGCATAAGTGCAAGGCTTCTGTGAGTGTTGCTGGGAGAACTTCCATTCCTAGCATCGCATGAGAAGATGAGCAGCAAGATCCCCAAGTCTATGTTCCACACCATGCTCTCTATCATGAGATCTTGGATGGGGGCTGGAGAGATGGCTCAGCTATTTAGAGCACTGTCTTCTTTTCCAGATGAGCCAGGTTTGATTCCTAGCACCCACATAGGAGTTAACAACTGTCTGTAACTCCAGTCCCAGAGAATCAAACACCCCTTCTAACCTCAGTGGGCACCACAGGCACACGGTGCACTGACATAAATGTGGGCAAAGCACCCATGCACATAATAAGTATTTTTTAAAAACCTAAAATTTGAATAGCCAAGAGGAAGATGAGATAAACTATATGCTACTTTTCTCTCATTTTCTTTTTCTAAACATTTGCCCAATGTTACTAACATTTCTGCTATAATCTGACATCTGTTTGTTGCTACATTTACATTTTAAACTATGCCTGTATAAGCCTTTAAGATAATTCCACTATTGCTCTGTAGTACAGCTTGAGGTCAAGCATGCTGATTCTCCCAGAAGTTCTTTTATTGTTGAGAATAGTTTTTGCTATCCTGGGTTTTTTGTTATTCCATATGAATTTGAGAATTGCTCTAAGTCTATAAAGAATTGAGTTGGAATTTTGATGGGGATTGCATTGAATCTGTAGATTGCTTTCAACAGGATGGCCATTTTTACTAAGTTAATCCTGCCAATCCATGAGTGTGGAAGATCTTTCCATCTTCTGAGGTCTTCCTTGATTTCTTTCTTCAGAGTCTTGAAGTTCTTGTCATACAGATCTTTCACTTGTTTGGTTAGAGTCACGCCAAGATACTTTACATTGTTTGTGTCTATTGTGAAGGGTGTCATTTCCCTAATTTCTTTCTCAGCCTGTTTTCCTTCCAGTATAGGAAAGCTATTGATTTATTTGAGTTAATTTTATATCCGGCCACTTTGCTGAAAGTGTTTATCATCTGTAGGAATTCTCTGGTGGAGTTTTTCCGGTCACTTAAGTATACAATCATATCATCTGCAAATGGTGATATTTTGATTTCTTCCTTTCCAATTTGTATCCCTTTGACCTCCTTTTGTTGTCTAATTGCTCTAGCTAGAACTTCAAGTACTATATTGAATAGACAGGGAGAGAGAGAGAGAAGTCTTGTCTAGTCCCTGATTTTAGTGGGATTGCTTCAGGTTTCTCTCCATTTCTCTCCAGTATGATGTTGGCTACTGGTTTGCTGTATGTTGCTTTTACTATGTTTAGGTATGGGCCTTGAATTCCTGATCTTTCCAAGACTTTTATCATTAAGGGATGTTGAAATTTGTCAAATGCTTTTTCGGCATCTAATAAAATGACCATGTGGTTTTTTTTCTTTGAGTTTGTTTATGTAGTGGATTACATTGATGGATTTATGGGTATTGAATCATCCCTGCATCAGAACCTAGCATTTGTGCCTGCTCACCCTGCTTAAGCCCCATGACCAATCATGTTAGGCTCTGTACCTATAAAACTACAGCCTTCTATTTTACTTATACTGAAAATCATTTCTCTAAAAGTCTAGGTTTGGGGTTAAGGATTGCTTATGCTATGAAAAATGACCTGATTAACTTAGACCTAAAGCTGACAAAAGTTACAAAGTCTTTGGCATTTTAAAAGTCTGCTTTGTGTTTATATTTTTAGATGTATGCCGTTGACATGTTGACATGAGTGTTTTTATATTGTTCATGTGGTACATAGACCATGTTGGCCCAAATTCCTTTTAGTTTATAATGTAACTAAGGCTATAAAATAAAAAGCAAAGGGCATATTTAAAAAAAAAGATAATTTCTACACTGAGTGAGTTATCAAAAATAGGGATGGGGACTAGAGAGATGGCTGTGTGCTTAAGAGCACTGACTGCTCTGCAAGAGGATCTGAGTTCAATTCCCAACACCCTCATGACGGCTCACAACCATATATAGCTCCAATTACAGGGGATCTGAGGTCCTCTTCTGGTCTACTCAGTCACCAGACATACTTGTGGTACTCAGACATATATGCAGGCAAAACACCTATACTTGTAAAATAAAATAATTTTAATTTAATTTTTAATTTAAAAAACATTAAGTTGGGAGAGAATATTTTGGGAATGACATGGGGAAGCTGGAGAGAAGAAATGAGGTATATATATTTCATTGTATTGATGCATAAAATTCTCAAGAGTAAAAAAGTTTTATTAAGGCACATGTCTGTACAAAGAAAACAGAACTACTAGGTAAATTGTGATACTCAAAGACATAAGTGTAAATAATCTGTTTCAAAATATCAGTATACATATACATATTTGTGTCTGTATGTGTGTGCATGTGAATAAATCAGATTTTCCTCATACTTAAGCTCTGCTGGTTGTAGAGTTTTAGGAATGCTCCAAGGATTATATAAAGCTAAGGAATAAACAAAACCCATTCTTCACATTCCAGTTTTAATACAGAGCTTTCCTATTAATAAGGAAATCTAAAATATAACTAAATAAGAAACTAAATAGAGATGACAAAGTAGAGATAAGATTTTTAAACCTTATTTAAGCACTTTTCAGGTGTTTGGAAACAAGGACTTATGTATCCCAAACTGGCCTTGGCTGACCTTGAGCTCCTGACTCTCCAGCCTCCACCTCCCAGGTGCTGTGATTGCAGATATGCCTGGGTTTATTTAAGCAAATAAAGTTGATATTTGCTTAATCAAATCCAGGGCCTAGGAAACCTGGGGATTCACAGACTAAAACTGAACACTATATTTTTCATGTTGCTGCATGTTCAGATGTGTACAAACACTGCTGCCTGCTGAGTGCCTCTGGACAGCATCCCACACTGTCTGAGGCAATCTTTGTATTCTTCATTTCTGTCTCCTTGCTGAAAGTGGTAAAACATATTTTATTAGATGTCAGCCCTTAAGTGCAATCTTCTCAACACTGTGAATGACAAAGAGAAAGAGGGAAGAAGGCACTACAGCTGCATATCAGTAGATGAAGATCCTCTCAGTGGCAAGCTTTGTTCATTGGCTTGTATCACATACTTGACCAACTCTTTTAATCAGTATCTAATGGATTTGTATAGGAAAGTAAAAAAAGAGAGAGAGAAAAGAAAAGAAAAATGTGTATTTTAAGGCAGGGACCAGGAGGTAGAGTCTAGGCTGGAAGCACATCTTAAGCCTATTTATCTATCAGCAAAGAGGTGCCAATTAGTGCAACTTGGGTGGATGAGCTCACCACAGGAGGAACTATAAAGATATTCAGATTAGCCATGTGGAGACTAACCTTTAATCCCAGAATATGAAGAAAGGTTTCGATAAGGATGGATCTCCTAAAGATGGTAGACACTAAGGAAGGGTGGTGTGTTATAGAAGTAGGGAATTCTTATGAGTTTTTTTTCCAATAGAAAATAAATGATGGGTCTGATGCTACTGCTATGACTGAGAATCAGTTTCTAGACTTGTCAATATAGAACTCATGAATTGCCTTAGTTAAGGCTTGACTGAAGTGAGGTTAATATGTGGGAAAGTACATCAGAAAGCTGTGCACTGTGGACAGAGTACAGAATGCTTCTCTACTGGGTAACCTGATAGAAAGCATTGCATAAACTATGATAAGTGGGTGCACATAAATGTAAGAACATGAAGGGAATGTCCAGGCATGTGGCACATCATCTCTGTGGGAAAGGCAAAGATCTGGGAGGAATATTTATGACTCTTTTCACATGACTAAAGATGATAAGACATAATATCCAGTGTATTCCCTCATTGTACTTCCAGTTTGCTTAAACTAACTGTAAATGTCACTGAATGTTTTGCTTGATTTAATAATAAAATGAGACATGCTTTGTTTGCACTACTCTTAAGCTCAAATGCTTGGAGTCCCTTGGTTTCCCACACACAGATCTTTTGGCATATTCTTTGATCTGTGGAGTCTTGGGCTTGCTGTCCATAGTTGACTAATAGATCAAAACAAAAACAAAAACAAAAAAAGTCCATATAGGGTTACTTCACATCAACATAAATAACTGCCTGCACTTAAAAAAACTGTTTATGATTCAACAGCAAAATAATAAGTACACCAAAAATATACCCTGAGGTGCAGCATACTAAATGGGAATCATTTCCATTAATAAGCACCAATAAAGTAAGCCCATCTATTTGAAACAAAAACACTATTCAGTTTCAATTAACCAAGTTTATCAAAATGCCATAAAGAATTCAACAAGTATCATAAATTTATTTTTTAAAAAAAAATAACAACAACAAGCAAACAAACAAAACCTGAGCACTTGCCAGGTATGATGGTCTATGCCTTTAATCCCAAAACTCAGGAGGGAGAGGTGGGAGGATCTCTGAGTTCAGGGCCAGCCTGGTCTACATAATGAATTCCAAGACAGAGAGAATTACATGGTGAGACCCTGTCTCCCAAAAAGGAGTGGGGAGCATTCACATTTACTGATTGGATTTATCAATTGTGGTTATTTGAATGAGAATGACCCCCATAGCCTCATGTTTGAATGAATAGTCCCAGTTGGTGGAACTGTTTGGGAAGGATTAGGAGGTGTAGCCTTGTTGGAGGAGGAGTGTCGCTGGAAGTGGGCTTTGAGGTTTTAGAACCCCACATCACTCCATTGTCTCTCTCTGCTTTGTGCTTGTGGATCACATGTAAGCACTCAACTACTGCTCAGTGTCATGTCTACCTACCTACTGTCATGCTCCCTACCATGATGGTCATAGATCCAACAGTGTTCTATAACATTTTCCCCCACCAAAATAAATAAATAAATAAATAATCAAATGCATTCTGTCATATGTTGCTCTGGCCATGGTATCTCTACACAGAAATAGAAGAGTAACTCAAAGAATTCTGTTTTTAATTATTCCCAAAGCTTCAGGGAACCTGTGCAGGGCATCCCACTGGCAGTTGCTTAGATTCATTTATTGTATAGGATTCTGGGGAGAGCTCAGGGCTGAGCTTTGAAGCTAACGGACAATGTGCTTTCTTTTGTTTTATTAGTTGTACTCATTTGGGCCAATTAGAATGAGTATTCCAGCACTCTTAGCAATATGTACTCAAAAAGCATAGAATTTCATGGTGAAGATATTTCTGATCATTTAAATTCACAGATGAATTAGAACACTCTTTTAAAGCCCAAATCCAAGCTGAGATAAGCATACTCTTGAGTATTCCATACTTTAGTGTGGGAAAAGGAGCTATCATGCAGCCTGATTTACAAGCAAGCTCCCATACAGTAACCACAAAGAACAGGTTGCCAAAGATTTCAGAAACAACTGATATAATCTGATACCTGTGAAACAGCCAGATATTAGTTTTAATGTTTTAAGGTTTCCATTGGTAGGACTATACAATGCCTACAGCTTTGCTAAGAGGAAAGCTTACAGGACATGCTTTACATAATTAAGATCAACTGAACTGTGATGATTGAAGAAGACTGTCACCACAGTAGTTGGAGCATGTTCAATCATGCTATACTCCTATAATCCATGTCTTGCGCATCACTCATCCTTCAAATCATCTGATGTTTGTCACCATGTCTAGTTTTATACTACAACATAAAATCAGCTATCATCAAAAGATACAGGACTTAGGGCTAGAGTAATGGTTCAGCAGCTAAAGTCATACACTGCTCTTGCAAAGAGGCTGGGTTTGATTTCTATCACCTACACTGAGCGATTAACAACTACTTGTAACTCCAGCACTAAGAAATCTAACACTTTGGGCCCCACAAACACCTGTACAGATGATGTAGATGCACACACTGAGACACACATGTACATGCATAATTAAAATAAGTATTTTTAAAAATACAGGACTTCGAAGAAATGTCATTTAACATTCAGAGGCACATCAAGAGAACCCTGAATGTTTGATGAGCCATTGCCCACCATCCAATCTAAATCACATGCATTCTCATAAACAGCACTAAATGTGACATCCTATGACAAAGTCCATGTTCTAAATCTGCACTGTAAATAAAATAAACAGACATGCTGGCAACTGAGCACCTAGGGTTGGGGGATCCTGTTTGACTAAATAACTAAATTCTAGCTTTGTGTAAAAATAAGTGTTACATGTGGCACTCCAGGTTACTGTGTTGGACAGGAAGGTATGGAGACAACTGAAAGTTTGAAGGACACAGGATTTTCTACCCATCAGAAAGCACGAGGTCATAGTGACAACCTCTGAGGAAAAATCATGAGTGACTGAAACCAACATTGCTAAATCACAAGGTGACATAAGAGTAGTCCAGACACTGTGATACTGATACAAAGATCAAGTGCATCAGTAGAACTGTAATAATAAAGTAGAACACAGAACTGATTTGATAAATGCTTATAAAGTAGAAACTTAAGGGTTCTTTGGAAAGTCAGTTGTGTCAGATGGTGTTTTGCTGGGGCAAACACATGAAGGAACATTGCTCTGAAGAAGACACAGGAGAAAGGATGTTCTGCTAAAGCAAGCATGTGAAAGGACATGTGATGCAGTATTCTTCTCTTAATGACACACATGTGTTGGTCCACTTTACACTGTATAGTTGAGCTCCATTTGTTGGGACTCCATAGAGAAATGCACCAAAAAACTTCTGGTAGTGTGCCACAGCTTCTTGCCTCTACTGTGGACTCAAGCTGATTGGCGGAGTGATATTACCTGAGACAAACTCACTTGGAGCTTTGCTAAGTCAGACTCATGTGCTGAGGCAAGACCCATGGAGGACAGATGATGTTTAGAGGGAGTATAAATAGGACTCCATAGTGAGTGACTGAGGCTGGGCTAGGCTTGCTCATAAAGCTAGCTGCGCAGCGCTTGTTGGTCTCACTTCTTCATTGATCTTTGCTTCACTGAGAGAGGCACAGCTGAGAGAATTTCTACTGGCATTCCTGGTAGTCCCTCCTGCTGACTCATGCCAATGCTGAGGCCTGGCTTTCTCTGCTACGTAGTGTCACTGGTGCTGACTCATGTTTGCTATCCCCACTCTACCCGACTGGACTGCTAGTATATCCATGAAGTGTTTATCAGCAGATCAAACTGCTGCTGCTGACCTGTGAACTGAACTGCTGATTTCCTTACAACACATATGGGAGTTGTTCCAAAGAACCATTTCTAAACAGGTCCTCTTCCCCTGTATCCTTTCTTTTCCACTACCTCTAGTGGGTGATGGGCTAGAAGGAAGGTTAAAGCATTTAAGAACCATCATAAAAAGTAGACTTTGAAAAATGAGTATAACTCAATTCATTGTTTCCCCATATTTACAAAAGATAAATGTCATATAACTTTTAAGGGGTGGAGCATAATTAAAACAATACAAAATCTATTTAGAGGCTCAATCTTGTCAGAAGCCATCTAGGAAAGGCTATGGAAAGTGAGTTTTCTGGACATGGCCCACTGTTTTGCATGGCTGCAGTGGGTAGAGTTTGAGATCCTAGGGTCCTCAGAGACTTCATTCCAGGATTGCTTCTTGCTGCTGATATTTCATTCCTGCCACTACATAGCCTAATGATTCATACGTACCAGCCCACATGATTGGGCAGATCTCCTACAAATCAATATGAAGATGTACTTTCCCATAGTAATGCTATGTAGGACAAATTAATGATTTCATAATTTCTGATAATGATTTTATAGAACTCCTAAATTGACACAAGTATTCTCAAGCACCGCATAGAATCAAAGCTGCCCATAGAGTTCCATAAACCTTCGTGTATCATGGGCTAATTGCACTAGGAAAAGAAAACAGGCTTGGAACAAATTTACAATCAAGGTTCCTTCTAGGTTAGGAATGAGGCTATTATCTGGTAATTAAAGGTTATAAACTGGCAATAGGTAATTTATTGTAGGTGCAAGGATAGAAAATAAATGATGGACTAGTTTATCTTTACAAGACTTCAAAATAATAAGACACAAGGCAGATGATTTGTCTCTTGAAAAAACCATGCTAACCTGTGATATGAAAACTATTTAATTAAACTTATAATGAACTTAGAGAGCCATAAAACACATGATGAATGTTGAGTCAGGTACTAGTCTCAATGGAAAGACATATAAACAATTCCTCTGTAACTTAAGTCTTATCAACCTATGGCATGAACTATTGTCTTAAACTTACTATGAACTTATGAAATGTAAAAAGGCTTTAAAATCCATGCAATCAATTATTCTGAGGAGGTATAAAAACTAATAACAACAGTAAAGTGGTGGTGTAGCCCTTCTCTGTTTCATTCAGTATGCATAGGTCTATGTGTGTACCTAACTTTTCTTTTCTTCTTTTCTCTCTGGCTCATGAAGAGTTAAGGAACTCTGAGTCTCTCATGTGGCCAGGGAGAGGTCCATGAGTCAAAGAGAAAAGAGCCCAAGTAACTGAGATTCTTTTCTTATCCCCTGCTCCTATCAGTAAGAGTTAAATTGCCAAAAGTCATCAGTATTTGGCCTCAATCACCAATGCCACCCTTGCTGCCTTCCCAGGGTACCCGAATGTTGGGGCTGGAAACCAGCACAGTCTACAAAGCAATCACTTAGAATTGAATATAACTGAATAATGCCAGTCCAAACTTTATAATATATGGTCAGAACATGAAGTCCTGTGCAACTTCCTCTCAACACAAGTATTTAATATACTACAAATCAACAAGCAAATGTTCAGAGAAAGATTTAATCTGGAAATGTTTTTCAAGTAAAAAAGAAGGAACAATTCTGGATTAAAATTTTTGAGATGTGTGAGTGGCCTCATCCCTCAACAAGGGGTTGTTGTGCCTATCCACTGGCTATGGTCTCTACAGGTTCTATCTCCCCTGTGTTGGGTATTTCAGCTAATGTCATCTCTGTTTGGTCCTGGGAACCACTTTTTTCTTTGGCATCTGGGACTTTCTAATGGCTACCTCCAGTTACACATCCCCCACTGCTACACACCTCCTTTCAATTTCCTGACTCTCTATATTTCTCCCCCATCTTCTCCCACACCTGATCCTGTCCCCCTTATCCTCCCCTCCTCTCACCCTCCCAGATCCCTCCCTCCCTCTACCCCCTGTAACTATTTTATTCCCCCTTCTGTGTATGACTGAAACATCCATACTTAGGTCTTCCTTCTTCTTGAGCTTAATATGGTCTGAGTTTTATGGTGGTTATTCCGAGGTCTTGGACTAATATCCATTTATCAGTGAGTATATACTAAGTGTGTTCTTTTGTGACTGGGTTACCTCACTCAGGATGATGTTTTCTAGTTCCATCCATTTCTAGTCATTATTTTTCACAGCTGCTTAGTAATCCAATGTATAAATGAACCACAATTTTTGTATCCATTCCTCAGTTGAGGAGCATTTGGGTTGTTTCTAGCTTTTGGCTATTATAAATAAGGCTGCTATAAACCTAGGGACTAAGAGTGGAGCAGAGATGGGAAAAAAAAAAGGTCAGAGACTGCCCCACCTAGGGATTGATCCCATCTGCAGACACCAAACACAGACACTATTGCTGATGCCAAGAAGCACTTGCTAACAGGACCCTGGTATAGCAGGCCCCTGAGAGTCTCTTCTCACAGCCAACCATAAGACTGAGAACAGGGACCCCAAGGGAAGAGTTAGGGGAAAGACTGAAGTAGCTGAAAGGGATTGCAACCCCATAGGAAGAACAACAATATCAATAAACTGGAAACTCCAGAGCTTCCAGAGACTAAACCACCATCCAAATATTACACATGGAGGGACCCTCATGGCTCCAGCTGCAGATGTAGCAGAAGATTGCCTTATCTGGCATCAATGGGAGGGAAGGCCCTTGGTCCTGGGGAGACTTGATGCTCCAGTATAGGGGGATGCTAGGGTGGTGAGATGGGAGTGGGTGGGTGAGGAAGCACCCTCATAGAGACAGGGGGAGGGGAAGAGATAGGAGGTTGCAGAGGGGAGACCAGGAAGGTGGACAACATTTGAAATGTAGACAAATTTTAAAAAGAAAAAAATATTCTTTAACCAATGTGGTGGATACTTTTAAGAGAAAACTCAATGGGGAGAACATATACATGTACCCTTCACAATAGCCACAAATAATATAAAATATCTTGGTGTAACACTAACCATGCAAGTAAAAGATCTATATGACAAGAACTTAAAGTCTCAAAAGAAAGAAATTGAATAAGACCTCAGAAGCTGGAAAAATCTCCAATGCTTATGGATTGGTAGGATTAAAATAATAAAAATGGCCATCTTACCAAAAGCAATCTACAGACTCAGTGCAATTCTCATCAAAATCCCAACTCTATTCTTCACAGAGATAGCAATTTTCAACTTCATCTGGAATACAGAAAACCCAGAATAGCGAAAACTTCTCAACAATAAAAGAACTTCTGGGGGAATCACCATCCCTGGCCTCAAACTGGACTACAGCACAATAGAGATTTAAAAAAAAAAAAATGTGGTACTTGTACAGAGACAGACATGTTGTTTAATGGAATAGAATTGAAGACCCAGAAATAAACCCACACAACTATGGCCACTTGATCTTTGACAAAGAAGCTAACGTCATACAGTAGAAAAAAGAAAGCATTTTCAACAAATGTTGGTCTAACTGGCAGTCTGCATGTAGAAGAATGCAAGTTCATCCATTCTTATCTCATGAACAAAGCTCAAGTCCATGTGGATCAAGAACCTCCACATAAAACCAGATACACTGCATCTAATAGAAGCAAAAGTAGGGAAGAGCCTCAAATACATTGACACAAGGGAAATTTTCCTGAACAGAAAACTAATGGCTCAAGATCTAAGATCAGCAACTGACAAAAGGGGCCTCATAAAATTGAAAAGCTTCTGTGAGGCAAAATACACTGTAAATTGGACAAAACAGCAACCTACAGATTTGGAAAATATTTTTATCAACCCTACATCCAATAGAAAGCTAATATCTAAACTGTACAAAGGACTCCAGAAAACCAAATAACCCAAATAAAATGGGATACAGTGCTAAAAAAAGAATTCTCAACTGAGGAATCTCAAATGGCCTAGAAGTACCTGAAGAAATGTTGAACATCCTTAATCATCAGGGAAATGTAAATAAAAATGGCACTGAGATTCTATCTCACACCAGTCAGAATGGCTAAGATCAAAAACTCAGATGACAAGAGATGCTGGCGAGGATGTGGAGAAAGAGGTACACTCCTCCATTGCTCGTGGGATTGCAAGCTGGTATAAACACTTTGGAAATCACTCTGACAGTTCCTCAGAAAATTGGAAATAGTTCAACCTGAAGACCCAGCTATACCACTACTGGGCATATACCCAGAAGATGCTCCAACATTTAACAAGGACACATGCTCCACTGTGTTCATAGAAACCTTATTTATAATAGCCAAAAGCTGTAAACAACCCAGATGTTCCTCAATGGAAGAATTAAGAAAAAGCAAGAAAGTAATCTTTCAACAAACTCAAAAGAAGATAGCCACACAAACATATGAACAACATCAAAAATAACAGGAAACAACAATCACTACTCTTTAATATCTCTTAACATCAATGGACACAATTCCCCAATAAAAAGACATAGACTGACAGACTGGACCCATAAACAGGACCTAGCATTTTGCTGCATCCAGGAAATGCACCTCCATCTTAAAGAAAAACACTACCTCAGAGTAAAGGGATGGGAAACAATTTTCCAGGCAAATGGACCCAAAAAACAGGCTGGAGTAGCCATTCTAATATCAGATAAAATCGACTTTCAACCAAAAGTCATCAAAAAAGATAAGGAAGGACGCTTCATACTCATCAAAGGAAAAGTCTACCAAGAAGAACTCTCAATTCTGAACATCTATGCCCCGAATGCAAGAGCTCCCACATTCATAAAAGAAACTCTACTAAAGCTCAAAGCACACATTGCACCTCACACAATAATAGTGGGAGACTTCAACACCCCACTATCAACAATGGACAGATCTTGGAAACATAAACCAAACAGTGACACAGTGAAACTAACTAATGTTATGAACCAATGAGTTTAACAGATATCTATAGAACATTTCATCCTACATCAAAAGAATATACCTTCTTCTCAGCACCTCATGGTACCTTCTCCAAAATTGATCATGTAATTGGTCACAAAACAAACCTCAACAGATATAAGAAGATTGAAATAATCCCATGCCTCCTATCAGATCACTACGGATTAAGGTTGGTCTTCAATGGCAACAACAACAACAGAAAGCCCACATACACATGGAAGCTAACCAATGCTCAACTCAATGATAACTTGGTCAAGGAAGAAATAAAGAAATTAAAGAATTCCTAGAATTCAATGAAAATGAAAGTACAACTTACCCAAACCTATGGACACAATGAAAGTAGTGTTAAGAGGAAAACTCATAGCTCTGAATTCCTCCAAAAGGAAACTGGAGAGAGCATATGCTAACAGCTTAACAGCATAACTGAATATTCTAGAACAAAAAGAAGCTAATACAACCAAGAAGAGTAGAAGGCAGGAAACAATCAAATTAAGGGCTGAAATCAACCAAGTGGAAACTAAAAGAACTATACAAAGAATCAACAAAACCAGGAGCTGGTTCTTTGAGAAAATCAACAAGATAGATAAACCCTTAGCCAAACTAACCAGAGGGCACAGAGACAGTGTGCAAATTAATAAAATTAGAGATGAAAAGGGAGTTATAACAACAGACTCTGAGGAAATTAAAAAAATCAGATCCTACTGCAAAAGCCTATATGTAACAAAATTGGAAAATCTGGAGGAAATGGACAAGTTTCTAGACAGATACCAATTACCAAAGATAAATCAGGATCATATAAACCATTTAAACAGTCCCATAACCCCTAAAGAAATAGAAGCAGTCATTAAAAGTCTCCCAACCAAAAAAGGCCCAGGACCAGATGGGTTCAGTGCAGAATTCTATCAGACTTTCAAAGAAGACCTAATACCAATACTCTTCAATCTATTCCACAAAATAGAAATGAAAGGAACACTACCCAATTCATTCTATGAGGCCATAGTTATACTGATACCAAAGCCCCACAAAGACCCAACAATAAAAGAAAACTTCAGACCAATTTCCCTTATGAATATAGATGCAAAAATACTCAATAAAATTCTTGCAAACCGAATCCAAGAACACATCACAATGATCTTTCACCATGATTAAATAGGCTTCATCCCAGGGATACAGGGATGGTTCAATACCTGGAAATCCATCAATGTAGTCCACTACATAAACAAACTCAAAGAAAAAAACCACATGGTCATTTCGTTAGATGCTGAAAAAGCATTTGACAAAATTCAACATCCCTTCATGATAAAAGTCTTGGAAAGATCAGGAATTCAAGGAGCATACCTAAACATAGTAAAAGCAATATACAGCAAACCAGTAGCCAACATCAAACTAAATGGAGAGAAACTCAAAGCAATCCCACTAAAATCAGGGACTAGACAAGGCTGCCCTCTCTCTCCCTATCTATTCAATATAGTACTTGAAGTTCTAGCTAAAGCAATCAGGCAACAAAAGAAGGTCAAAGGGATCCAAATTGGAAAGGAAGAAACCAAAATATCACTATTTGCAGATGATATGATGGTATACTTAAGTGACCGGAAGAACTCCACCAGAGATCTGCTACAGCTGATAAACAACTTCAGTAAAGTGGCTGGATACAAAATTAACTCAAGCAAATCAGTAGCCTTCCTATACTCGAAGGATAAACAGTCTAAGAAAGAAATTAGGGAAATGACACCCTTCACAATAGATACAAACAATATAAAATACCTTGGTGAGACTCTAACCAAACAAGTGAAAGATCTGTATGACAAGAGCTTCAAGTCTCTGAAGAAAGAAATTGAAGAAGACCTCAGAAGATGGAAAGATCTCCCACGCTCATGAATTGGCAGGATTAATATAATTAAAATGGCCATCCTGCCGAAAGCAATCTACAGATTCAATGCAATCCTCATCAAAATCCCAACTCAGTTCTTCATAGATTTAGAAAGAGCAATTTTCAATTTCATATGGAATAACAAAAAACTCAGGATAGCAAAATCTATTCTCAACAATAAAAGGACTTCTGGGGAAATCAGCCTCCCTGACTTCAAGCTGTACTACAGAGCAGTAGTGATAAAAACTGCATGGTATTGGTACAGTGACAGGCAGGTAGATCAATGGAATAGATTCGAAGACCCAGAAATGAACCCACACACTTATGGTCACTTGATCTTTGACAGAGGAGCTAAAACCATCCAGGGGAAAAAAGACAGCATCTTCAACAAATGGTGCTGGATCAACTGGCGGTCTACATGTAGAAGATTGTGAATTGATCCATTCCTATCTCCCTGTACAAAGCTCAAGTCCAAGTGGATCAAGGACCTCCCCATAAAACCAGATACACTGAATCTAATAGAAGAGAAAGTGGGGCAACGTCTCAAACACATAGGCACAGGGGAAAAGTTCTGGAACAGAACACCAGTGGCTTGTACTCTAAGATCAAGTATTGACAGATGGGACGTCATAAAATTACAAAGCTTCTGTAAGGCAAAGGACACTGTAAATAGGACAAAACAGCAACCTACAGATTGGGAAAAGATCTGTACCAATCTTACATCCGATAGAGGGCCAATATCCAATGTATACAAAGAACTCAAGAAGCCAGACTCCAGAGATACAAATAACCCTATCAAAAAATGGGGAACAGAGCTAAACAGGGAATTCTCAACTGAGGAATCTCAAATGGCTGAGAAGCACCTAAAGAAATGTTCAACATCCTTAGTCATCAGGGAAATGCAAATCAAAACAACCCTGAGATTTCACCTCACACCAATCAGAATGGCTAAGATCAAAAACTCAGGTGACAGCAGATGTTGGAGAGGATGTGGAGAAAGAGGAACATTCCTCCATTGCTGGTGGGAATGCAAGTTGATACAACCTCTCTGGAAATCTGTTTGGCGGACCCTCAGAAAAATGAACATAATACTACCTGAGAACCCAGCTATTCCACTCCTGGGCATATACCCAGAAGATGCTCTAACATGTAATAAAGACACATGTTCCACTATGTTCAAAGCAGCCATATTTCTAATAACCAGAAACTGGAAACAACCCAGATGTCCCTCCACAGAGGAATGGATACAGAAAATGTGGTACATTTACACAATGGACTACTCAGCTATTAAAAACAATTACTTCATGAAATTTGCAGACAAATGGATGGATCTTGAAAATATCATCCTGAGGGAGGTGACGCAGTCACAAAAGAATGAACATGGTATGTACTCACAGTTAAGTGGTTATCAGCCCAAAAGTTCGAAATACCCAAGAGTCACTTCCCAGCAACAGTAGGGCTGAGTGTGAAGTCCCAGATGGAGGACTTGGAGAAGGGACTGAAGGAGCTGAGGGAGTTTGCATCCCCAGGGAGGCAGCAACAGTGTCAACTGGCCTGAACCCCCCCAATACTCCTGGAGACTGATCCACCAACCAAAGTATACACATGGAGGGACCCATGGTGCTGGCCAGATATGTGGCAGAGGAGGGTCTTGTTAGACATCAGGGGGTGGAGAGGCCCTTGGGCCTGAGGGTGTTAGATCCCCCAGTATAGGAGAATGCCAAGGAGAGAAGAAGAGAGTGAGTGGGTGAGTAGGTGGGTGGGTGGGGGAATACCCCCATAGAGGCAGGGGAGGGGGAGGGAATGGGAGGTTCCAAAGGGAAGATCTGGAAAGGGGAAAACATTTGAAATGTAAATAAAGTAGGAAAAATAAATAAATTAAAATCAAAAAATAAAGGATATAATGTCACTTTTGACTGTGATATATTTCATCAGAAGCATGCCACACCTCTATTGTTGGATGTATATGTTATACTTCATATTTTTCTATCATTGTAAATAATTCCACAGTAACCATAACTGGGTACAATTCTGATTATTTCCTTACTAAACCTTTAGAACAATGGTCTTATATCGAGGTGAAGGAAGAACACTGTACAGCTCTAAGCAGAGAAGTTTCCTTTTCAATGGGGAGTGGTTAATAAGGATATTTACAACAGAAAAAAAAAGACCCTCATCCTAGCTGCCTGTAAGCCAGTATTCTGCTAGCAGACTTCAGGTGAAGATGTAGAACTCTCAGGTCTGCCTGCACCATGCCTGCGTGGATGCTGCCATGCTCCTGCCTTGATGATAATGGACTGAACCTCTGAACCTGTTAGCCAGACCCAATTAAATATTGTCCTTATAAGAGTTGCCTTGGTCATGGTGTCTGTTCACAGAGGTAAAACCCTAACTAAGACTGGTGGGGAATGGGAGGAACCACTAGAAAAATCCCAGACACCAGGGATTCAAGAGACTCTCAGGACCCAATGGGGATGACATTAACTGAAGTACCCAACACCAGGGAGATAGAACCTGAAGAGACCACCTCCAATAGATAGACATGACCCTCAGTGGAGGGATAAGCCTACCCACTCATCTCAAAATTTTTAACCCAGAATTGTTCCTGTCAAAAGGAAACTCTGGGACAAAATATAGAACAGAGACTAAAGGAAAGGCCATCCAGAGACCACCACACCTTGGGATTCATTCCATCCACAGACACCAAACCCTGACACTATTGCTGATGCCAAGAAGTGCTTGAAGACATGAGCCTGGTATGACTGTCCTCTGAGAGGTTCTCCCAGCACTTGACTAAGACAGATGCAAATACTCAACAGACAACCATTGTACTGAGCCTGGGGACTCCAATCAAAGAATTAAGGGAAGGACTGAAGGAGCTGAAGGGGATTGAAACCCCACAGGAAGAACAACAATATCAACTAACTGGACCCCATAGAACTCCCAGGGACTAAACCACCAACCAAAAAGTATACATGAGTGGGTCCATGGCTCCTGTTACATATGTAGCAGAGGACTGCCTTATCTGACACCAATGGGAGGGGAGGGGCTTGGTCGTGTGGAGGCTTGTTGCCCATTGAATTGGGCAGGAGTGGGTGGGTGGGGGAGCACTCACTTAGAGGAAAAGGGAAGGAGGATGGGGAGGAGGATTTACAGAGACCAGGAAGGAGGGCAATATTTGAAATGTAAATAATAATAACACTTGCTCTTTCAGAGAACCAGAGTCCAGCTTGACGAATGAGTTTACTGGACTACCTTAGAGATGTATGAGTGAGCCCCAAAACAGTGACACCACAGAACAGTCCCACCCTAGCCTAGGTGATGAGCTTCTAAAAGCTGTGTAGCTGAAAACTTCCTTTTAATGTTTCACCTCCTGAGGACATTAGCATCTCCCAAACCACATGCAGTTGGGCAAGACCAGGTACACCTGGTGATGGGGAGTGGCTGTGAGCTGAAAGCCAGCCACCTCCCACTCCTCCTTCCATGAGGGAAGCAAAAATTACCCTTACTAGGTTTTTTTTTTTTAAATAGGACAAAGTGGGAAAGAGGTAGGGAGGTTGAAGGATGGATCTTGGAGGAGTTAAGTGGAAGAATGGGAGGACTGAATAAGATCAAAATATGGCGTATACATACATGAAATTCTCCCAGAATAAAATATTATAGTAAAAAGTTTAAGAAAAATGACTATGACCAGTAGGCTTAAAAATATGCACATTAGCCGGGCAGTGGTGGCACACGCCTTTAATCCCAGCACTTGGGAGCCAGAGGCAGGTGGATTTCTGAGTTTGAGGCCAGCCAGGGCTACACAGAGAAACCCTGTCTCGAAAAACCAAAAAAAGAAAAACATATATATATATATATATATATATACACACACACACACACACATATATATATATATACACACACACACATATATATACACACACACACATATATATACACACACACATATATATACACACACATATATATACACACACACATATATATACACATATATATATACACACATACACACACACACACACATTAGCCCTTCAATAATTAGACACCTCACTAGTGAGAAAATTTTATTTCTTAATCAGATTCTATACAGTTAAAAGCAGGGACAGTTCCTTTTTAAAAATGAGAATATATAAAGGTCGCATGCCACTTTACTTAAAATTGCAAATTAGTCTCTTTTTTAAAAGGGGATAAGAAATTACCAGACCATCTACATTCTGGAGAAATGGAGAACTGATAAGTTTTGATTCATGAAGCTAAATACTGCTCATTCTGGAGGCCTGAGGCTCCTCGGAGACCTGGTGGTCTTCACTTGATGTTGAAACGCTGAAGAGATAAAATATAATGTCATCAAAGGACAGTGATGACAACTATAAATATGTGCTCAGGAAGAAGGCTATCCCGGTGACACTGCTTCTTTGGACCAACTGTAGGTCTCAACATAGGTACAACCCACTTTGAGGGTGAGCCTTACCCCACTACTCAGTTAAAAGCCTCTGGAAACACCCTGACAGACACCCAGAGTTATGTCTCTTAGACTCCAGTCTTAAAGTAAGACCAACTATCAAAGTATCCAAGAGGGACACAGCTAATTTCTATGGGATCTCTACTGTCTAGTAACAGGCTAACAAGACCACTATCTATCATTGTTAGCAATTTAAACACAGGAAGGCCTGATCTAGAAGCTGTTTAAGAACAATGTTTTAGTCAAACAAGACACGTCCTTGACTGCTCCCTTGGCATATTTTAAGCCATTCCTGACAAAGATATACAATATTAGTTTGTCACCTCCTTACTTTGTTGGCACTGTCGGAACAACTTGCTCGTCTCTTCTTACCCTCATATCTACTTCCCATCCAGGAGGGTCACCAGTGAAATCTCCTCTACTTTCTGCTTCACAGAAAAGAGGAGACTTACTAAAATTGAGGAAGAAGAAAGAGAGAGAAATATCACAGGGGGCCGAAGATCTATTCAGACCTTAGAGTTTAGAAAGCTCCACTCAAGGCCAAATTTGAGTGACTAATAGATGCACTGATTTCCACTTATTTTTTTTCAAAACATTGCAAAACAACGATTGTTGAGCTTGAGTTCATGCTCTGATTTCATCATTGACCAATCAATGATCTTGGGCAAAAAATTCAACTCCACTGTGCCTGTTTCGTCACCTGAGAATTGATGTCATAGCCTCTTCATGAAGTTGCCATAAGTAACAAACTATGTGTTCAAGTGAAACACTTACAACATAAGCCTATGATAGACTTTAAAATCCTAGCTGCAGTGGGCAGCCAAATCACAACGGATCAGGTACAGAAAACAAGCATCAGTAATCAGCCACAAATGAGTCCTTTACATTATCATATGCACATGTGTACAACACACACCCACACCCACCCACACGGAAGAGAGTATGGAAAGATTGTAAGAGCTGAAGGTCAGGGAGGGCCAGATTGAATGTCTCTGGAAATGTCAGGACCTATGAACCCATGAGCTCATAGCACTTATGGTTCCCTTCATAACAGCTGCATAAGATCAATCCAAGTCACATGATATCATGGAGTGGGAAAGAGGCTTGTGAGCCCTCAGCCCTAACTGAGGAGTTATGAATAGTTGATGACATCTCGGGGAGGGAAAGTCAGTTGTTTTTGGGTTTTGTTTTGTTTTTTTTTTTAATTTGGCTCCTGGTAAGTCAGTCATACTCTAGTGGATGACCCCACACCAACACAAATTAGAATAGCACAATATTTTTTCAAATAGAAATATTAACTATCATATTCAATTCTTTTTATTGGATTTTTATTTATTTACATTTCAAATGTTATCACCTTTCCCAGTTCCCCCTCCAGAAACCTCCTATCCCATTCTCCCTCCTGCTGCTTCTACGAGGGTGCTCCCCAACCCATCCACCTACTCCCGACTCCCCACCCTGGCATTCCCCTTCACTGAGGGTGTGGAGAAAGAGGAACACTCCTCCATTGTTTGTGTGATTGCAAGCTGGTACAACCACTTTGGAAATCAGTCTGGATGTTCCTCAGAAAATTAGACATAGTACTACTACCTGAGGACCCAGCTATACCACTCCTGGGCTGGGATCTCTTATCTAAAGGGTTGAGGGGAAGCCAGAGCCTTGGACAGGTGTGTGGCATATGGCACTCACCTGTGTAGAACACAGGACAAAGGCATATTAGCTCGTAGAGAACCATCTTTTGAAATATATGTAAGTTGAGTCTGGAGCAGAGTAACACCATGAAGAACCTACAGGAGTAAAGAAAAAATTAAATCTGTGTTTATCTCACAGATCTCAGGAGACTTCAAAGGATTTTAGTAGGAGCTTATAAGTACTTCAAGTTCTCAAACACAGAAGGTCATTTTCCAACAATTACTCATGGAATGCAGAACTAATTTCTAAATAAAGAGATGAGTTCAATCTGGGATACTTCCTGGATGTAAAAGCCACATAATACTTGTTTATTTAAAGATCAGATCTTCATTTCATATTCTTAAAAAAAAATCATGTGCTTATACCTCCTTTCCAGGAGCAGAGTAGAAGGTAAAGTGTTGCTTATTGCAGAGAATACCAGCTTTCAGAGAAGCCAAAACTCATTTGGAATCAATACTTCTGAGAATTTCACTTAAATGATTAACTCTGGACATTTATTTTGATACTGGGACTCATATAATCTATGCTGTCCTTGACAGAATAGGTTACTGGTGTGCTCCACCATGCCCAGTTTCTGTGCTGTTAGGGACTAAACACAGAGCCGTGTGCATGTTATCTGAGCACTCTAGCAACTGAGATGCATAGATACAGTTCCAGTCCCTGTGTCTAAGGAAGAGACCACAGACAGGAGTGTTTCTTCTTACTTTGTTGACAATGCCGCAGGAGTAAGTACGGTAGGTAAAGTCATAGACATCATTTGGCCAGACAGTGGTCACAGGGCAGCCAATTCCTAAAAACACTTCATCAGGTTCCATAAAAATTTTGGGAAATATCGTAGCCTTGATCCTGAGATAGAACCAGTGATTGGTGCATTGCAGACGAATGGCTAAGAAAGAGAAAGGAGAACATTTCTGTTAATAGGTGGTACGGGTATCACAGAACATTTGAACAAAGCTAGTTAATAAAAGAGTTCATCCCTTAACAAAATAAAGCATGTTAGAGAAGCAAGTCTGTAAAAGATGATTACCTGTTACTACTTCATGCCTAAGAAACTCATATACACTCCTATCTACCAAATATATATATTTAGTAAGCCTGTTAGGGGGAAAGAACAATGCCTATTTAAAACACTTTAATTCTATTCTTTTAATTCTATTCTCTTTAGTTAATATTTTTCTTAGAAAAAGCCTTACTATGTAGCCCTGGCTGGCCTTGAATTCAGAGATCCACCTACCTCTGCCTCCCAAGTGCTAAGTGAGCCACCATGCACCAGTCTCAAAATCAACATTTGATACAGCTGGGCCATAAGAACACATTTCGATTGGGGAGGACAGAACATGCCCTGATCAACTCTTCCTCCTCGCCTAGCCCTTGTTTTTACTTCTCTACCCACAGCCTCATAATACATAAACACAAGCACCAAGGCTTGATGTAATGAGAAGCACCTGTCAAGATCACTGTAAACAGCTTATTGAGCCATGCTTGTTTGATATCCCTGGAAGGCCTGATTTTTTGTTTTGTTTTGTTTTGTTTTTAAGGAAATGGAGGAGTGAATCTGGGGAAGAAGGGAGGTAGGGAGAGAGGGACTGGGAGGAATAGAGGGGATGGGGAACTGCTTGGGATGTAATGTATGAGAGAAGGTTTGAAAGTAAAAACAAAAGAACAAAACTAAATATTGAAAAAAAAAGAACACTAACAACCAAGTAATTGGATGAGCATGAAATTTGAGATAATACCGAATTTCTCTTTTTAACTTAGAATATCTGGAGAAAATATTCACACACACACACACACACACACACCAATAAATAATACTTTAGAAATCCTAACAATAAGAACGGGGAAAAAAACAATTTGCAATGTATTCATTTCATGGATTACAAAGTGGTAATTAAAATAAACCAAACCAATGCTACAAATATCTTTAATACTGAGCCAAGTAAAGCTGTAGAATGAACTATAGATAAAACTTCAGATCCCTGCAAACCATACTTCTGTTTCTCTGAAGCAAAAGTGAGATAATGAAACGTGCAAAGGAATGGCCAATTAGTGATCTTCCATGTGAACATGGAGAAGATTTTGAGAACAGAGCAACCACAGGGACTCACACTGACTCCCACTCTATCCTAAGTAAACATAAGCAAAAGAAGCAAGTCAATGGGAATTTGGTAAGTCCAGATAATGAGGTAGTGGAGAGTAACACAATTCTTAGAGCTGTCTCCTCTAAAGAGCTTCTAATAAAAAGAAATAAAACACATTAATCAATCCATTAAGAGTCTTGCAACTCCCCTAGCATCAAAACTGGATTATCTTGTTGAAAGTAATTTGACAAAAATACGTAACTTTTTATTGTAATTCTAAACTTTCAAACTAAGAGTCTACACCAACCATTCTAGTTTGCTCGAAGCAGTCTTATTGGTGTTTAAGCTGAAGAAACTGGATCAGTTAGTCACCTTACTACAAGGAGCTGACCTTCCCTCTCAGATACTGTTCCTATACATCAGATAAGGCCAAGGAAGGCTGAGCCATTGCAAACACTCCTTTCCTACAAGCCACAGGAATCCTGGACTCTTTTACTTAATTTTTTTTAAGACGGGGGTTTCTATATAGCCCTGGCTGTCCTGGAACTCCCTCTGTGGACCAGGCTGGCCTTGAACTCAAGATTCTGCCTGCCCCTGCCCCTGCCCCTGCCCCTGCCCCTGCCCCTGCCCCTGCAGTGCTGGATTAAAGGTGTGTACCAGCAAGCCCAGTGATTCCTGAGTTCTGAACAAGCCCAGAGACACTTCTGTGCTTTCTAAGCCACTCTGCTTTCCTTAAAACGAATTCACTTCAAGTATTGAGCCCCCAGAATGTGATGTGGTCTGGAAAGGGTTAGAAGAAAAGGGGATCTGGAGGAAGAAAAATCTCAAGTTAGGACAATGTCTAGTCTCAGTAGAATTGTGACATTCTACGATCATGCATCTGAAAGAAACCAATCTATATGAAAAGGTCTAAATGCCACATCCCTCAGCACATATTAAGAAATTCCAATTCTCCAAGTCATGAGTGATACCTGACCAATCATCAGCACAAGTCTTCATAAAGAAAAGAAGCAGGAGAAGTCCCTGTAGGCCCAGGAAAGGCTTCATTGCTCAGATTGAAGATCAAACCCCACAGAGGAAATGAAAGAGGAAAGAGTAAGAGGCCTTCTTATGTGCTGGGACAGATGAGCTTCAGATGGGAGTAATTAACTAGCACCTTTAACAGCACACATGCCAGCAGTTCCTTGTCTAAAGTGTAACACTTTATTTAGGTATTGAAGAGCTAGAGTAACCATGATGCAAAGCCTGCCCCTGGAGTGTTCTTGTTCTCATAGCACACTTGAAACTCAAACCCAGCTCTCGACCATGGCTGCAGAGAGATGAGACTTCTGCAGGTGATTCAAAAGGAACAGAAGCCTGACTGGCATTAGAATCTGTACCATTATGTATAAAGTGATTTTATATACTTTCTTAAAACTCCCTAACATCCTAAAATATGTGTCTCCATATCTGCACACTGAAGGAGTAACTGTCTGAGAATATAATTATCCTGTGTAGCTGAGAAAGCAGAGACCCAACCCCATGAGGCCCTTACATAACCATCCCACCAATCGAACTCTGAGCATGGCTCTCAATCAGACTCACCTGAAGAGTGTTCTTTTTACTATACCATGACTGAATTACATCCATTCTTTTTTCTGATGAGAAAGACTAGAGTGGGACAGGGAATTTACATTTCTAAGTTCTCACGTTACACTGATACTAATACTTACAGAATCTCTGGGTCATGGGGACTTGCTTTCGCAGAGCATGCTATGTTGATGCTTGATAGTAGATTTTGTTTTAAAACTTAAAAAAAAAAATACACATATCACCTGAGTACCTTGTTACAAAGCAGGTTCTGTCTCAGAAGTGGGGGTGAGACCCAGAGATGCTGCAGTTGTAATAAATTCTCAGGTGATACCAATGACTCTCTAGGACTACATCTCAAGTAGCAAGGCTTGAAAATAATTTACACCACATTTAAATTCTTTTCTTCCAAACGAAAGGTAACACTTCTTTAAAATGAGAACTTAAACTCTCACTATGTAAAACATCTTAAATGCATATTTGAGTGTTGTTAATGTAACTTCATGGTGAGAAACTTACCTACCTTGTGTGGGCCTAAAAGTTTGATACCTAGTACCCCAAAATATCAGATCCAAGCTCATCCTACATTTTTGTCTCTAGATCATCAATTATTTGAGCTCAGAACTACATCCTATAATATATAGCATGAAAGACAGAGCTACTGAAAGGTACAGTGACTAGAAGGCTGTACCATCTCTTGATTGTATTGCCTGAAATGTATTCTTGCACTAACAGTCTTTTCTAATAGAAAGCTGGGGTTGTAACTGAAATAGTAGACACCTTGCCTAGTATATACAAAGCCCTTGGTTTGATCCTCAGCACTTCAAAACTTAGGTGTGATTATGCATGGGGCTACATGAGATGCTCTCTTAAAACAAAACACACACACAAAAATTAACTAATTACTTAATTAATAACAATTTTATACAGTCACTATTTCCAGGGCTTAGTAAATCTGTTGTAAAAATGAGAGACAAAGATGTAACAACAGAAAGAAATGTAACTATTTACCACCTAACAATTTCTTAAGGTTAGGGAGTTAGTTCAGTAGTAGAACACTTGCCTAGAAATCTCAAGGACCTGGGTTCAGACCCCAGCACTGAAAATATAATAATTTCTCAAGTATATTCAATCTAGTTGTAGTACAGAAACATAGTCAACCTGAAGAGGTTCTTCCACCTGCTGTCAAGTAAATGAACAAAACCTCCTTCCTTCCTTCAATAATCAAAATGTGTTCTCTGTATATGTGTCTCTCTGTGTGTCTCTGTATGTGTGTATCTGTGTGTGTGTGTGTGTCCGTGTGTGTTTTTGCATGCACATGCATTAGCAAAGGTTCAGTATGGAATACAATGCTATAACCTATAGTCTCTGTGTAGTATGCTATATATCTAAATTTTATCATCTTAGATAACTGGGACTTTGCACCCTGGTACCTACTTCTCCCCTTTCTTATCCCTGCTATTTTTTATTTCTTAATGCAATAAAGATGTATGCATCCAATCCCTAATTTTCCTTCTGCTTAAATTTGAATGACTTTTCGGTTTTTAAAAACTCAGGGTATGGGGAGCTGGGAGATAAATGAGCAGTTAAGACCACTGTTTGCTCTTCCAGGGGAACCTGTGTTCAACTCCACCCACATGGAGGCTCGCAAGCATCTGTGACTCCAGGAGACTCAACAGCCTCTTGTGAGTTCCACAGGCACACATATAATGTACAGACAAACATGCAGGTTATATATGTTAGCGTTTTTAAAAATCAGAGTACTTCTTTTCCACTAAATGGACACAGTGTCAAATTACCATTAAATATTTATGTTTGTGCCCAGAGTTTAGCATTGCTATCAGGTTTCATCAAAGAAGCTCTGTTTGCAGTGGGCCATGGTCAATGCAAAGACTCACAACTAGTCAGGGGATTGAGAATAAGTACTGTTGAGAGCTCATTCCCTAAAGGGGCATCTACATCACCTTTGCCCAGGCTCAAGGAACATCTCTGTAGAAATGACCCCTACATGTACAGTCTTTCAAGGATCATCACATAAGAAAGGCAGAAAGAATGTAAGATCTGGGGGACAGAGATGGGATGTGTAAAATGTCCTCCAGACATGACATAGCTGTTGCACACATGAGCTCACAGTAGGAGTGGCTATTCTCAGGATAAACTGTACAAGATGAGGTCCTCCAACACACCATCATGGATGGAAGAGAGGCTCACAAAGACCCACCCTTCCCTGAGGAACAAATGGTATTAATGGTTGCTGGAGGAGGGGAAGCCATATTCTTCTGTGATGTTGCCAGTGGTACTGTACACTCTTTCAAGTAAATAACATACAGATCCATGCTCTGCAGGCATCTCTAGTGAAATGCAGTGGAACATACATGCACACACACACATAAATAATATAAAACCAACTAAATTAATCTGCACATCTATAGTATATTTCTGTGTGTATATGCACACAATACACATTTATATGGCATATACTTATATATACATACATACATATGTACACTACATACACACATACATACCTTCTGGAAAACTTTAGAGAGAATCACAAAAATCTATCTATCACTAAGGAATGTATTAGGTGGGCCTTTAGATTTATATTTTTAACAAATTTTGTACTTGCATTTTGAATCATTTCATGGATTTTCTTTCATTTTGGTTTTGTTTGAGATCAGAGATCTTACTATGTAGACCTGGCTGTTGTGGAACTCCTTGTATAGACCAGGCTGGCCTCAAACTCACAGAGTTCTACCTGCTTCTGCTTCCTGAATTCTGGGACAAAATGTGTGTGCCACCACACCTGGCTAATGGAATTTCTTAAAGTTGCTTGGTTAACAGGACTCTTCCCCCTTTCTGCCTCAACATACTTAGATGTCAAGTTTGCTAGACCTAGGTTAACTTTTAAGATATTGTGAAAACTTAATGATATTTTCAGAACTATCTATCTGATGCCTCTCAAACTATCTCTGAAGTGGAAAAACCTGAACAGCATAGGAGGTTTGAGCTGGTAGTTACATGTTTGAATCAGTTTTATTCTAGGCATACATACAACTTCTCTTTCATGCTACAATATCTTTTTCATGTGTATAAAATTGTTTTTCAGATAAGTCTTCAAACACTTCTCTTAATATACCTCCCAGGACATTTTCCACATGCACATTTTACTGTTGGTTATATTTTAAAAATGTAATACTAGCATCCTGAACTTGTACAATAAATGCTAGCATAGAAGTAACAAACATTTATTGACATACATGAAGAAAACTTAAGACTTTTATGGTCTGTTGGTTTGAATGAGCATGGCTTCCATAGGCTCTTGTATTCAAATACTCGGTTCACAGTTGGTGGAACTGTTTGGGAAGGATTAAGAGAATGGCTTTATTGGATTGGAAGAGGTATGGTCACTGGGGGAGGGCTCTAAGATTTCAAAAGAATGCCCAGTTCTCTCTCTCTCTCTCTCTCTCTCTCTCTCTCTCTCTCTCTCTCTTTCTCTCTTTCTCTTGGTTGTGTCTCAAGATGTGAGCTCTCAGCTACTGCTGCAGCACCATGTCTGCCTGCCTGCTATCTAGCTCCCTACCATGATAGTCATGGGTTCTTTATCTCTGAACAGTAAACCCCAAATAAATGCTTCCTTTTATAGGTTGCCTTGGTCATGGTGTTTTAGCAGAGCAATAGAAAAGTAATACATGTGAATAGTAGGAATTTTTTAAGCCTTCAGATGAAACACTCTCTCCAGGAAGTACATACTACTCTCTCAGGACATCCCATAGTGCCTGGGACTCAAAAATCTGTTTGTTGGTCTAGAAAGGCTCATTTACAAAGGTATAAAAGATTAAAGGCTTATTATACATGTCACTCTAGCAAGGACATTATGAAAACAATGACGAACACCAAGCTCTCTTAAAGTTGTTTTAGAAATTGTCAATATTTGGGGCCTCTATTTGCCTCTCCTTCCTGGGTTGTTAATATTGAGTAACCTCCACTAAGTTAGCTCCTAATACAACCAATGAACTAACTAATTAATGTATTAATCAAGTAAGCTAAATATTACAAACTTGGGGCAGATGGCTTCAATCACAGATGACAAAGTACAACATCGTGTCAGAGTCAGTGGCATCCCTAAATCTACTCATAGAATACTAAAAGCTGGTCAGAAAATTGGCCACCTAGTTAAGCATTTTCAGGCCTTACACAGTTAATTCAAAAGCACCTCATAATGTGTGGCTGTATTCACTTAGCCAGTGCTATATATTTCTAGCCTATATGATAAAGAAAGACTTGAAAGCTGGAGTTGTTGGTGTGTTAAAGGATGGGGTTTTTCTTGTTTGTTTTTGGATTTTTTCCTGAATTGGGTTCATTGAATACATCTGAGTATAGCCTCAGATATAAAAACACTTCTGACTTGCTAGTTTCTCTCAATTACCTGATACCTGAGGAGGTTCCAAGCCGAGGTCTGGCATAATGAAGACCTTCGTTGCTTCAGGACTACTGCTGCTCATAATTGGGATGTGGAGATGTTCTGGGATAGAGCCAGGTATCAGAGTGGACCTTGACTGGTGGTGTTTTCAGGGGGTAGTACTTAAATGTCTATGAGTTACGAGGTTTTTGTTTCAAGGGTTTTATCATTCCATCTTGAAAGTTAGAGACTTAATTCCTAGCCCTCTGTGTTGTCTCCCTGTGGATTACTAGAACATTATTGGCCCAACATACAGGTTTTACAAACTTAATTCTCATTATCCATGTCTTTTCTTCTTCCCCTATCCCCATAAGTAAAGTTGTTCCAGACTCAAATTGTTACTTTTGCTGAGGTTCTCAGAGTTGGATTTCCTACTACCCAGCCACTTCTTCCTACATGGGCACTCTTCAGGTTCCTACCAGGTCTCCCTTGTGCCATCTGTTCTTCTGCATGATTCTCTCTTCCTATTGCTTATCTCTCTTTGAACATTCTCCAACCACACATTCTTAACTAGCTTTCCTTATATAATCATCTCTCATGCCCTCCCTACATCATCATACAATTCTTTTTAAGATATTCTCAATGAAAGGTTCTTAAAGATTCCAGTGTTTTCCTACAGCCAACTCAGTGACACATAGACTGTATTCAATGTCCGATACAGACTGACTCCAGGCTGCTCTCAGATCCTAGGAGGTCTACGTTTCCTGAACAACTGAGCAACCTTGTTTCACCACTGGTACGATGGGACAGAAATCATTTAAAATACCTTCAAGTCCTGCAGACCACCACAGACTCAGCTCAAAGGAGACAAAAGTTAACTTAAGAGTTTTCCAAAAAAAACTGTTAGAATGTCTCAGAAGGAAAGTTGATTATGAGTCTGGATACCAAGAATAATGTGTGTAGTATTGGGTGGACAAAGGGGAAGTCCTGGAGGTAGCACAGTTACTGTGGAACCTTGGGAATAATATTGTCACTGCTTACAGGAAGGCTGGGATGTTAGAGGGCAAGAAACATTCCCTTCTCTTTGCCTTTTTATAAACAAAAGGAGAATTGTGCAAAATGCCTGTTGCAAATGTGATAGCCCAAGCTGATTAAATATTACCAAAATGAATTAAACATTTTTTAAAGAACTGGAAAAATATTACTTAAAAGTTAAAGGACTTTTAAAGACAGAGAAGTGGAGGTCTCTGAGATGGTGGGAAAGGGGTATAAACAAGAGGATCCTTCCATCAGCCTAGGGCAGCTGCGAAGAATGAAAGAAATGAGGCTGGAGGCAGTGAACTCCTCTGCAAAGCTGCTGAGGTTGCCCATGGAAAGGACAGTGATGGAGCCAAAGCAAAAGTAGATGGGAGATCAATTTTGAAAGTAAAAGTTAATTGACTCAGTGAAAGACAGTATGGGAAGGAAAAGATGTAGGAACTGGGATTAGATCCTAAGGCTGCAGCGATGATGAGTGTGGTGCTATTGACTGAGAATGTGGAAATACAAATGGAAGTGATGTAAACATGGGTTCCATGTAAATCATGTGCATGCTGAGGAGGTCTATTTTAAATATCCTTTAGATCTTATTAGATCTGATAGCTAATTGGATATTTGTCGTAAAGCTCAGGAGAAGAGTTCAGCAGAGGCATAAATTGAACATTCTGATCTCCACAGCAGAGCACTGTAGTGGATCCATAAAGCATAATGTTCAGACTCTGCTCTTTATTTATTCTTGGATCTTGAAAGGCTTGCATCTTCTCTCCAAATGAACTACATGTCTGCTACTATTTGGCACACAGCCATGACCTGAAAATTAAAACCTAGGGGCCATGGAGATGGTTCAACTAGTAGTTACTTTTCATGCAAGCATAACTATTTGAGCTCAGAGCTCCAACACACAGAAAAAGCCTATAATCTCAGTGATTGGGAGGCAGAGACAGAAGGATTGCCAGGGTTTGTTGGCCAGTTAATCTAGCAAAGCTGGCAGGCTATTGGTGAACCCAGTAATAGCACCCTAATAAAAGTGCAGACCTCATTCTAAATAGTCACTATGGTTAATCTCAGGAAGAATGTCCGAGTGTTTTGCAAGTTGATTCTATTTGAGGAAAATCAATAGGAAGAAAAGGGAGTCATATCATGAAAGTAATCATCTTTGCCCACATCCCTAAACTCTATTAATTTTGGTTAAATTGGGTTTTTCATGTCCCCTAATTTGGATCTAAGTTCTTTGCTATGTATTAAGATGGAGCAGCTGATTCCCTTTTCATCTCTTTCAACAGTATCCATGGAATGTGATTACTTTAAACTCCGTGTTATAGCTAAAAGGGCACTGTTTTATCCAGATGAACTTGTTGACCCTGATGAATTATTCCTAGGGCCAGGCTGCCCAGTAACTTCCATGAGATCAGATGAACTCGAGTTTTATTATCATATCAGTACCTGTGGGACTTTCATAGAGGTAAGAGAAGGTACTGTTTTTCTTGGTGCCATCTGTAAAGTCTTTTCACGTGGTGTTTTCTGTTCTTGTCTTAACATATACATAACACTGGTATTACAATCCTATTGTCTTAGCCTAAGAGAAACACAAAGAATTTTTTGTTATTTCTATTCATTCACCAGAGACTTACTGTGTATAGGATACTTGGTATTAATAAGAAAACTATAGACTTTCTATAAAATAAGTTATATTAATATGACATACATTATTTTCACAAGGCTTTTTACACACCTAATCCTGCTGGATCAATTCTTCTTCCACTTATATAGAGTGAGTGACTGGGACATAAAAAGTCAGCCATGTAACCCAACACATGTAGTTAGAACATAGCAGAGCAAGGGTCAGAGAAGAGGCTTGCTGATGCCTAGTCTGAACTTGTTGCTTTAGTTCTATGATGACTCTGAGCAGAAGGAAATGAACAGTGATGATTTAAAAATCCATAGAAGATATCCCTAGGGAAGTATCCTATTGTACTTGACTTACAGATCTGTCTCTGTCACTAACCTATAGCTTATTCCTGAAGGTAACTCCTCCTCCTTAGTGCACTGCGCTCAGTGCCCAGACCTTAAGATAACATAGGAAGTTTCAAGCACATCCAATGTAAATTTAAAATATTCCATTCATCTTAATTTGCATTGCTGTAGTCATGGAAATAAGTGTGTTCTTCTAGGAACCTAAACTTCATTGTGTGCATGGGATAACTTAACCAAATTGATGTGAAGATCTTCCAGTCCTCTCTGCCTCATTGTCTATCTTGGTCTATTTCTCAAGCCTGTGCATACCCACAGCAAACATTATCCTGGAGTTTTTCCACTAGCCTTTTCAAATGTAAGTTCTAGCAAGTGTTTCTTACTTAGTGGAAAAGCTCCAGGGATAATGTGACCAGCCTCTTGCCAATCTCATTCACAAATCCTAGGTTGATGGTGATGCTTTATTTTCTGTTCGTTAAGTACTTCCACATTGTAGAGAGTACTTTAAGCACATTAATTTGGCCACACGTCTTTATTTCTTGGGGTGGTAGTTTTTCTATTTCTTATTTGAATATGTTAAAATGTGTTGTAACAATCCATATGTATACCTCAAAGATCTCTTATCTCAACAGCACACATTTGATAGAACTATTGTTAATAACTGGCTCACCTATAAGCCCAAGAATATATCTTTTTCTGCTGAGCTTCAGCTGCAGTGTGTCATTCCCAGGTCAGTGCAAAACATTCATTGATTCCTTGATTCAATTCCGACAGCTCTTAGCCAAAATGTATCATTGCTTGTCCATAAACCTTGAAATTCATGACGTCTTATGTAGCTGTGTATTTGCAGCATGTCAGTCCATCTTAACCTCTATTGCAGACCCTACTTAGAGGCCAAATTTTAGGCCAATAAAGTGACACAGGTTACAAACCATGGGTGGATTTTTGCTGTTTATCTATATACTCCTTGAAAGGTTATCAGAACATGCTGCCAAGCCAAATGCATCACACCAACATAGATACACAATATCTAAGGAAATTTCTTAAGTACAGAAATTGGCTTTTACCTTCTGAACAATCCAAAGGACTCTAGCTGGGCCTCATGACAGTCATGTAAAACCAGCTACTCAGAAGGCTTAGAAGGACTGACTATAAATTCAAGACCTACCTGGCATTACTCAGTGAGTTCAAGGCCAGCAATAAAAAAAAATCTAGGTGAAACTGTCACAGTATGAAAAGGGGCTGGAGCTAGAGCCAAGTAGTAGAGTACTTACCTAGCAGAGAGAGAGAGAGAGAGAGAGAGAGAGAGAGAAGAAGAAGAAGAAGAAGAAGAAGGAGGAGGAGGAGGAGGAGGAGGAGGAGGAGGAGGAGGAGGAGGGTGTGAAAGGATTGGCAGGAAGGAAGAGGAAGAAGGAGGGGAAGAGAGGAAAGACTGAAACTCTAGGTTATTCGAAGATTAGAGTTCAGAAGGTCTAATAAAAATTAGTTCTACTTTCTAAGTTTGAAAACCAGTAATAATGACATACAAGATGAAACTTTTACAAAACAGCCATCTGGCTTAAATGGTAAGTTTAAAATTCCTGAAGGAAGTTGGAATTAAATAAAACATAAACATTAGAAAGTTTAATAACATATTTTTGTTTAAGTGCTTCCACATTAAAACTATGTATGGCATCAGCATTTAGGTTAGAACATGACTCTCCACAGCATTTGGGAGCCCAGGGCACTTGAATCCTCATCATCAACTCTGTGTGTACAGCATGAATACCATGCCAACTTGGTTGAAGGGAAGATGTCCCCAAAATCTCTCAAAGTTGAATGAACAGGTTACTTGGAGCTAATGAATTCTGTTTTTATTTAAAGATTGTTGTTTCACACCCACACACACACGTGTGTGTGTGTATCTGTAAAAGAGTGACAGAAAATTAGATACAAACACATTAAATGATTTTCCAGATTCATAGAGCCAGAAAGTTCCAGATTTAAATTTGGCAAAATCACCTGAAAATGCTGTTGTTGTAACCTTAGTTTATGCTTTGGTGTACTGAGATGGCTAATGAGTTTGTGGAACTTGTGTTCCAAGATGACTCATTGGCATAGTCTCAACAGTCAGGGGCTGGAGAGATGGCTCAGTGGTTAAGAGCACTTATTGCTCTTCCAGAGGTCCTGAGTATGTGTGAGTCCTTAACACCCACATCTGGCAGTTCACAACAAACTCCAGCTCCAGGGGAATCTGTCACCCTCTTATAGAATCTGTGGGCATTGCACTTGTGTATGCATATATATATATGTATATGTGTGTGTATATATATGTATATGCATGTATAATACAATCTTTAAATAGAAGCAATAAGACTTCATTAGCTCCAAGTAACCTGTTCATTTGAGATATTTTAGAAACATCTTCCCTTCAATTACTTCAGCAAAGAATTTTCTGGAAGTTTGGGGGTTTTTTAGAACAATTTCTGTATTCATAAACTTATTAGCTCTCAATGGCTCAATGGAGGATTCTGAGTGAGTCTGAGGCTGTTGCATAAGAGTAACACAGTCATCTTAACGCTATAAGAAGATATGGAATGTATTACATTTTTACATCGAGGCGGCTGAATCACTAACTGTTGGGTTGAGGCTAGCATTAAAGCACAGGGATGGTGAACTTTAGGCCTCTTCTCTGATTTCTAACTCCTGTTTTCATTGTTTTGTTTTCCCTGTAGACACCCTTATGATGAGGATAACGTAGAATGTTGCCTTCCTCCTCAATACTGGTTCCTAGTACTCAGGAGATACTGCAGTATTTGTGGCCGTATTCACTTCCCAGAAAACTGGGTAAGAATTCCTACAAGGGCCAATTTTAATATCCAAACAGTCATAATTATTTACTACATTTAGTGTTTGTCTGAGGAGGGCCCTACACTGATCTCCACCATGTACTCAGTGGAAAAGAGTCATACATAGTCACTGTACAACTTGATAAGGTCCAGTCTCGTCATCTTCTCTTTATTCTTGGGTCTCTTTCCTTGGCAGTGTTATTTTACCTTACAGCATTTGAAACTGAACGTATGAATCCAATGCCAAGGTGTGGAAAGGTAGAAAGGGTGAAAAGTTATTACCAATTTGGACCATTTTCTTTGTGCCTTTTCATTAAAAAGACCAAATGTCTTAAGATAAAGGTGGCCCTGGAAAGAAATAATATGAGGAAAACAGTCATGATTTATGACTGGGCTTTTGTCAAGTATATTCAAATTTCTTTGAGAGTTGTTTTCCCTCGTGTTTATGTTAAGTCTTTAGAAAATGACCTATGTGGCTCCCATTCATGATTGATGGGTTGTGGACCATTTTGCTCCTATTATAAAGCTCTAAATTTAGCTATCTCCAGCTCAGAAAGTGCTTGACTTTCAAAATTATTCTTGAGCGGTAAGGGAGGGGTTCATGAGGTTCCATCCCTCTCAGGGGAACTATTTGCAGTTAATGGTGCAGGAGAGTCATTCTCTTCCATGGTGAAGCCACTGCTGGGTTGATCCATGCTTCAGTAAATATCCTCTACCTGTGCTCAGATAAAGGGGGTGGTTCCATAGTCATGAAAGGGGATGAGAGAAACTCATGGGTAGAAAAGAATAAAACACATTATGTAAATGTTGTAAATGTACAAATTTGTCAAAGAATAGTATTTTTTTCTTTTATTGAAAGTACACTTTTTGTCATATAGTACATCCCGATATGCTCTCCCCTCCCTCTACTCCTCCCAACTCCTCCCCACCGCCCGCCACGTCTGGATCCAATACCTTTCTGTCTCCCATTAGAAAACAAAATGACTTCTATAGAATAATTAAAATAAAATAAAACAAAAACATCAGAATAAAACAAAACAAACAGGAGAAAAGGAACCCAATAAAAGGCACAAGAAACAGATAAACAGAGACACTCATTGACACATTCAGGAATCCAATAAAAATGTAAATGTAAAAGCCACTATATATACTCAAAAGGCTGATAAGGCAAAGAGACAGAAGGTTAGGGAAATAAAATTTAATTTAAAATATATATATTTAAAACCTTTTTAAAAGGAAGAAAGACCTGGCATGACATTATGTAAAAAGGAACCTCCAAGGATTCAACTGAGTTTATTTTCTGTTGGTCATCTACTGCTGGGCATGCAGCCTACCCATAATAATAGTTTGTTTCTCCAGTGAGACTCCATTGGAGAAAACTAAATTTTCATTTCCAAGTCACTATTGATTGGAGGAAGCTAGCTTCTATGTTAAGGATAGGGGTATGTGTCTACTTCTCCTTTCAGAGCTAGGACCACATCAAGTGCAGACTAATGGGGGCCCTGTGTATGCCGCAGTCCCTAGGAATTAATATTTTGTCAATCTTGTTGTGTTTAGAGGGTTTTGTTTCCTTGGTGTCCAGAATCCCCTCTGGTTTTTACATTTTTTCCACCTCCTCTTCCTCTGGGTTCTCTGAGCCCTGAAGGGGAGGGATTTGATGAAGACATCTCATTTAGGGTAGTATCCCCTCTGCATTCTATCTGTATTTGTTACAATCTGTGGAGGGGGAAGCTTCTCTGATGATGGCTGAGCAAGGCAATGATCTATGAGTATAGCAGAATGTCATTTGGAGTCACTTTGTTGTTATGTTCCTTTAGTAGAACATTGTTGTTTATTAGTTATTTATATGTTGTTATTTAGTAGAACTTTGTTGTTATGTTCCTTTAGTATTTGGCTTATCTGCTAGGTCCCTCCCTGGGCTATCTGGTCTTGAGTTTTTGGTCACCAGAGTAGCAACAGGAGTGGGCCTTAAGTAAAATCAGATATTGGTGGGTTTCTTCCACAAACTTTGTGCCAACATTGCACTACCATATCTTGCAGACAGGATACCATTGAAGATCAGAGCATTTGTAGATGAGCTGGTGTCTTCTTTGGTAGCATGCAGAGTACTTTCCAATACCAAGAACACTATCCATAATGGTGAAGGCTCTAGGTGGGCACCAGCTCAACTTTCCTGTGTTGAGTGAATTGTGGAAGTATTATCATCAGCAATAAGGCAGTGCTATGTTTATGGAAAACAACTAACAGCTTTGGCAACAGCTTGGGTTGTTTAGACTTCCCATGATACCTCTTTGTCTAACAAGTGAATTAGAAGTAATCCATTCCCAGTACTGGAAGCTTCATTTGATGACACATGTCCTTTGGGGCTCTGTCTTTCCTGTTATTTGGTAGCTTCATTTAAATCTCTTCATATTTGTACATGTATTAGTTTCCATACTACCCTCAAATGACCCTTAATTTTAGCTCTATTCCCTCACTCACTCTTCTCATTCTTCTCCGCACTTGCTCTTCCCATTCCAAATACTTGCCCCTGTCCATCGTATCTATTTTATTTCCCTTTCCTAAGGAAATCTATTTACCTCCCTAGTCCCTTACTCTATATCCAACCTCTGTGGTTCTACAGATTGGCGTTTGCTTACCATTGAATTAACAGCTAATATCCACACATCAGTGAATAAATAATATTTGTTTTTCCAGGCCTGGGTTACCTCACTCAGAATGATATGGTTTTTTTTTAGTTCCATTCATTTACCTGTGAATTTCATAATTTCATTTTTTTAATGGCTGAGTAATGTTCCATTGTGCAAATGTACATTTTCTTTATCAATTCTTCTGTTGAGTGACATCTACACTGTGTCCAATTTCTGGCTGGTATGAATAGATCAGCAATGAACATAGTTGAACAGTATCTCTATGGTAGGATGAGAGCATCCTTTGGGTGTATGTCCATGGGTGTAGCTGGAATTTGTGGTAGATCTATTCCCTTATTCTTGAGGAACCACCACACTGATTCCATAGTGGCCGTACAAGTTTGCACTCCCACCAGCAGTAAATGAGTGTTTCCCTTACTCCACATCCTCACCAGCATATGCTGTCATTTTTAATTGATCTTAGCCATTCTTGTGTGCATAAGATGAAATTTAAAGTAATTTCAATTTGTATTTCCATGATGACTCAAAAATGTTGAACATTGCTTTAAGTGTTTCTCAGTCATTTGAGTTTCCACTTTTGAGAATTCACTGTTTATATCTTAACTCCATTTTTTATTTTATTGGATATTTTATTTATTTACATTTCAAATGTTATCCCCTTTCTCGGTTTCTCCTCCAGTACCCCCCTATCCTGTCCTCCCTCCCCCAATGTCCCTACCCACTCAGACCTCCCCAACCTGGCATTCTCCTACTGGGGCATCAAGCCTTCCCAGGATCAAGTGCCTCTCCTCCCATTGATGTCCGACAAGGCCATCCTCTGCTACATATGCAGCTGGATCCATGGGTCCCTCCATGTGTACTTTGGTTAGTGGAACAAAGACAGCATTTTCAACAAATTGTTCTGGTTCAACTGGAGATCAGCAGGTAGAAAAATGTAAATTGATCCATTCTTATCTCCTTGTATAAAACTCAAGTCCAAGTGGATCAAGGAGCTCCACATAAAACCAGATACACTGAAACTTTACTCCATTTTTTGACTGGGTTATTTAGATATCTAGTCTCTTGAGTTCTTAATATATTTTAGATATTAGTCCTCTACCAGATGTGTAGTTTGAAAAAAAAAATCTGAGCCAGGCAGTGGTGGCACACACCTTTAATCCCAGCACTCTGGAGGCAGAGGCAGGCAGATTTCTGAGTTCCAGGCCAGCCAGGGCTACACAGAGAAACCCTGTCTCAAAAAACCAAAAAAAAAAAAAAAGAAAAAAAGAAAAAAGAAAAAAATCTGTTCCTGCTCTATAAGCTGCTACTTGTTGGAATGATGGTACCCTTTGCTATGCAGAAGCATCTCAGTTTCATGAGGTCCCATTAATTAATTTTTTATCTTTGTGCCCATGCTAACAGTATTCTGTGCCAATGAGTTCAAGGTTCTTGTACACTTTCTCTTCTATCATGGTCAATTTATCTGCTTTTATGTTGAGGTCTTCTTTCTATTTGAAGTTGAATTTGTACAGAGTAATAAATATGGATCTATTTGCATTCTTCTACATGCAGACATCCAGTTTGACTAGCACCATTTGTTTTAAATGTTGTCTTTTTCCAGTGTGAATTTTTTTTACTTCTTTATCAAAAATAAGATGCTCATAGGTGTATGGATTTGTCTGGGTCATCAAGTCAATAGAATTGATCAACATGACTATTTTGTGCTAATACCATGTTGGTTTTATTACTATAGCTTTGTAGTATAACCTGAAATAGGGCACAGTGATACTTCCAGCAGTTCTTCTATTATTCAGAGTTGTTTGAGCTATCCTGGGTTTTATAGTGATTCCATATAAAGCTAAATTTACCCTTTCAAGATCTGTAAAAATTTGTGTTGAATTTTGATAGGGATTTCATTGAATCTGAAGATTGCTTATGGGAGAATAGCCATTTTTACAATTGAAAACTTCAACTTGGATTAACCACACCCAAAAAAAACCTACAAAAAATATATTTAAAAAAATAGCACAACTCTTAACATTAACGGTTTTAATTCCCCATATGTGGTGGCCATATCCTTCTTGGTAGGGAGTTCTAGGATCCTGCCAGGTGTTGTCACTGAGTATTCCAGGAATATGTGGTTCTAGGTATTGGGAGCTGACACTTAGGAATGAAAAGAGGGGCATGGGGCTGAGGTCATCCACAGGATGAATGTAATCAGAATGTTCTACCAGTAGCTGCTTAATGTCTCTGGGAATGGTAAAGAAGCTACAACTGGTGGTCTGCTAGAGAGCTGAGGATGAGACTGGGGCACTGGATTTGGAGAAAAGGAGGGAGTGAAAACTTGTAGCTCGTTTTAGCTCACCTACCTATTAAGATGACTTATTTGCTTCTCTGGCAGGCTTGCCTGGTAAGTTCCTAGGAAATGCCTGAGAGAGTTGTGGGCTGGGATAATGAGATAAGTGGGGAGAAGGAAGGTTGGAAGGGACTATCTGTGTGAACCACTGGGGATGGGGGCCAGGAGGAGGAAGAGGTTGCAGCAAGTGGTCTGCTAAGGAGTTGGGGGTGAAACTGAAGGGTTGGATTTGGAGGAAAGGAGAGGTGAAGGTCTTCAGTTACCCTACTTCCATTTAAGTTTTTTTTCATATATTTTATTTTTTATTATTTAAAACCATTTTTAAATTGAAAAGTATTTGGATCCTGTTCTTCCCTTCCCCCAAGTCTTCAGTCACAATCACTATATTGCTTCTAAAGAATTTTCAGAACAATGATTGATATATATTGAGGAATCAATATTGTTATTACTGTTACTCTATTTAAAAAATTAAAATACCAAAAAAAAAAAACAAAGACACTCAATAATGAAAGAAAAATAGTCTTGAGCCTTGGTATCTTAAAATAGTAATACGAGTTGCTGAACTTTTTTTCACAGTCAAAGCCTTTTTATGGGTGGAAGAATGATTCCTTTCAAAGATTTTTTCATCAGTTATGTCACCATTGACTCACCACAGCAACATAACATTTAAGAATTTGACATGGACGTTGACATTTATATATTTACATGTTTTAATTTTATTTTAATATACTCTAACCCTTTTGTAATACCTATGAAAACAACTCTCAGTGTTTTTAACCTTTACTGTAAATCATAACCTATAAATAAAACATTTTATTGTATAATTGTGCTTCTAAATCTAGCTAATTCGGTTTTTTTGTTTTGTTTTGGGTTTTTTTTTTTTGTTTGGTTTGGTTTGGTTTGGTTTGGTTTGGTTTGGTTTGGTTTGGTTTTCCAAGACAGGATTTGTCTGTGTAGCCCTGGCTATCCTGGAACTCACTCTATAGACCAGGCTGGCCTCAAACTCAGAAATCCGCCTGCCTCTGCCTCCCAAGTGCTGGGATTAAAGGCGTGCACCACCACTGCCTGGCTGCTAATTCAGTTTTTATATTTCTAGGCTAAATTAGCAGGAAAATGGGAGCTGGGGCAAAGTAATTACTAATCTTGTTTTCAATACCTTGTTTTTAATATTTGCCAATTGAAAACTGGTCCTCATTGTATGCAGTAATATGGCCTATAAACTTGCTTTTTAAAAAGTCAGTAGAGACTGAATCCCACTAGAAGCATGGAGAGCTCAGATATGTAAACAGAGCATCTATTAGAATCTCCCTCACAGCTGGATGGTGGTGGCACATGCCTTTAATCCCAGGCTCAGGAGGCAGAGGCAGTCAGATCACTTTCAAGGCCAACCTGGTCTACAAAGTTCCAAGACAGCCAGAGCTACACAGAAAAAAACTGTCTCAAAAAACAAAAAACATTGTTCCCCAGGGGCTGAGTAAATGGATCAGTAAATAAGAAGCCTGCAGTGGCAAACTGGAACTTGGATCCCAAACACGTTGAAATTAAATGGAGGAGGCCATACCATCCTATGTCCTGGAAGCAGAAACAAAAGGATCATCTGGACAGACTAGCTAGCTGGATTTGCCAGCAAAAGACCCTGCCTCAGTAAATAATGTGAAGAGCGGTAAAGAAAGACATCTGACATCAGCCACTGGCCTCCACAAGCAGGTGCAACAGAGGCAAATGCAAAAAAAAAAAAAAAAATAGAAGCTCCTTCTGAACCAAACTATTCTGTAACAGAAGTTCAGGAGCAGATAGTTAAGTTTTGAGTTGTTGGCATGGTTATTCTGTCAGTCATTCCTAGGCAATGTTGGCAACCTTCTCATTCTTCAGTCCACAGATGCTGCATTAACTGGGCTGGTTGATCCAGACATTGAAAGTAGTGACCATGGGTTCCTATTTTCCCAGTAGTTCTTTCACCAGTGCTGCCATCATTACAAAGGTGGAATCCAAGCTGGCATCTAAGGAATTGCAGGTGTTGCTCTGTGGTGAGGATCCGTGCATTGTCACCTCGTAATTTGATAAGAAGGTACAAGGCAGCTTTCCAAAGTCCAGACAATCCACTTCATGCTTGTCTCAAATCTAGGTTAATGTTTACCTGGCATTTCAAGTTCCCCTTGCCTGTATCATTACAACACTTTCTGCTTAGAAACTAATAATCTATATATATATTCTACTTATATATCCAATTAACTGAATTCTAGTAAAGGAAGCACCCTACAGTAGTTATCAGTCCTTTGTACAGATGGCAGTTTCATTGCCATGGGAGGGTACAGGACACCTAAACCTCACTCTGCCTATGCACAGCTAGTTCAAAATCAGAAAAGGCAAGGTTCCCTGGACCTCAATGCCAGAACTTGAATGTATCTTCCTCTTTTCTGTTCCCATTCTAAAGCCACACAGCTCCCATAGAAACCAAAGGGTATAATACCAATAAACAAGGTGGTCCTTAAAAGATCAGAAATAGCACATTTATATACTAGGGAACAGTTAACAGGAAGCTAAGGATGAGGCTATTTCCGGTGTCAGCCATTGACCTTCAATACATCACACAAGATGTTAGCTAGGAAACTATATGGACACCTGGAGTTCTAGTTCCAGATCTTTCATTTGTTAATCTCCATGAAAAACTCTGACATTATCTAGAAAAGAGCCATAAGACACTCTTGTCCTTCAGGAAGTTTGGGAAGAGGCACCGAGTAAAATATTTTTCCAAAACTAGTATCAATAGAGTATTAAATAGAAATGTTTTTATTTTTTGTTTTTGTTTGATGTTGTGTTGTTGCTTTGTTTTGAGGCAAGCTCTCATGACCAAAAAATGGCCTTGAACTCTTGGCCCTTTTGAGTGTTGGGATCAAAGCCATCTAAAAATAGATTCAATGAAGATTAACACCAAAACCACAGGATGCAGACTTTTATACATATATAGCTATTGACAATTGTATTCTCAGATATCTTAAAGTTAGAACCTATTTCCAAAGGAATAGTGTCTGCCTGCCAGAGAACACCTTTTCTAAAGTGTGTTGGAGATTTCTTCTGATACAGCCGTAAAGGACAATTCAGAAATTTACAAAAAATACTATGTGATTCAAACTGTGGATATAAGTGTTCCTGATAAGATGGATCTATGAACTGTTCTACAATGTGTGCATGTTTCAAAAGATCACATGGTGCGTGTTAGATAGGTATTTTAAAAATCAGCCAATCAGAATTAGGTTTCTAAAGTACAAAAGGATGTCCCCTGAGCCTTGGGTGCTGGGATTGCATTGTATTTATGCACCAGTTATATCTAGGCTCCCTCCCTACGTTCATGTATTCTCTGCATTTCAATAGTTGTGAGTCTCTGTAGTAGCTTACACCTGCTGCAAAAAAAGAAAAAAAATGAAAAAAAAACTTCTTTGATGGGTGGCAGGAACCACATTTTCCTATAGGTATAAATATAAATATTGGTAATACAGTGAGAAACTATATTGATTCTGCAAACTGGAATTAGAAGGTTCTAGGGTCTATGGCCTCTTCAACCAAATGCACTTGGCTAGTTTATAATATCAGGCACCAGCAAAGGAGGAGTGTTGCCCTTGCTCTCACATCCTCACCCACATGAGTTGCTATCACTTGTGTAATTGATCTGAGCTGTTGTGTCAGGTGTAAGAATCTCGGAGTCGTTTTGATTTGCATCTCCCTGATGGTTAAGGGTGTTAAACATTTGTTTCTCAGCCATTTGAGATTCTTCTGTTGAGAATTCTATGTTAAATCTATATCTCATTTTAATTGGATTGTTTGCTTTTTGGTATCTAATTTCTTAATATATTTGGATACTAGTCCCCTATTGAATGTGGAGTTGGTAAAAATATTTTCCCACTCTAGGCTGCTACTTTATCTGATTAATGATGCCCTTTGCTTTACAAAGTATTTGAGCTTCACAGGGTCCCATTTATCAATTGTGCCTGCACTACTGGTGTTCTGTTCAGAAAGTCTTCTCCCATTCAAGGCTATTCACCATCTGATCTTCTGTCAGGTTCAGTATAAAAATAACTTTTATTCTCCTGTTGTAATTGTCTCAGAGGCTTAATTTCTCTGTCTGCTAACCTAGGCCTAGTCCTGAAAGTTTCTAGCCTCAATACAATCTTACCTAGGCCTAGAATGTTTTCTGCCTCTGAAACTTGCTGCTGAATAAGCACAACCCTTCCAAGTTCTTTCTGATATCTTTCTGACTGGTTCAACTCAGATGTTCTGGCTCTAATTCCGCTCTAACTGATTTGATCTGGCTTCTCTCTCAGCCTCTAATTATTTGCTCTACTAATCCTCAAACTAACTCTGGCAATCTGTTCTAAGCTTTTAGCTCATTCTCATTCTCTGACTTGTTCGCTCATCAACCTGTCCCTGTAGAACTCTCCTGGTAAAACTGCCTCCTTTCCTTTTTTTCTCTGAGCTGCTCACTCTTACATATCCTCTATTTTCTCTCTGTTGGGCATAGCCTATTCTATCAAATCTTTCTCTAATTCATCACTTTGCCGCTCGATTAGACATCACTTTCAAACATAGGTTCTTCCTTCTACAAACTAGCTTTACCTTCTATCTTCATTTCTTGGGATTAAATGTGTGTACTAAGGGCATGTCTGTTTTCTAACCAGAGGGATGAAAGATGTGTGGTAAGGCTGAGCCACACCACAACTAGAAACAGATTTTTCAGGTAAATAACAAAATCTTGCAGTTCGCAGTATGATCAAATATTCTGCAGCAATTCAATGTGTCTGGTTTTATGTTGATGTCTTTGATCCACTTGGACTTGAGTTTTGTGCAGGGAGATACAAGTATGGATAACTTTCTCTTCTTTGAAAGTCTGGTAGAATTCTATGATAAAACCATCTGGCCTTGGGCTTTCTTTGTTGTTAAAGATTTAACAACTGCTTCTATTTCACTATTATTTATCTTATCTTGATTTCACTTTGGTAAGTGGTATCTATCAATAAAATTATCCATTTCATTTAGATTTTCAAATTTGGCAGAATATAGGTTTTAAAGTATGTCCTTATGATTAAATGGATTGTCTAGGCATCTGTTTTTATGTCCCCTTTTGTTTCTCATTTTGTCAATTTGGAAGTTTTCCCTGTCTTTTAGTTAGTTTGGATTGTTGGGGTTCAGGAATCTCCACATAAACCATACAAGCACCATTCTCAGTTAAGCAGGAATAGTTTACTGAATGCACTCCCCAAGACTGATTAGTCAGGACTGCAAAAAAGGAACCTAATTGTGGCACCAGTATGTTCTTAGGACAAGCTTTGTATATGAAAAACCAAGTTCATAAATTCAGAAGACAAGGATTGAGGCAGTACTTCATTTTAGCTAACTAGACAAAATATTATCAGCTGACTTTTAAGCTGATTGGTCCTAAGTGAGGTAAGAGAAATAGTGAACAGGTGTTGAACAAGGAAGTTTCAGAGTATTAAGATAACAAAGCATAAGTAATACAACCATAGTGTTATGAGCTTTTAGGAGAATTTTTCAATGTCAATTATGGGTAATTACTTCTGGGAAATGGCGTCTGAGAACCTGAGCTTAATTTCACCTTATGAACAAGATGAAGACTGAATACAAAATGGTTACAATTTTGTTAAGAGAAGCAGGCCTCAACATGGGTAGGGTTTATCTATCTTGCTGAATTTCTTAAATAACCAACTCTTTGTTTCTCTAATCATTCTACTGTTTTGTTACTGTCATTGATTTCAGTGGTCATTTTGATTAATTCTGGCCATCTACTCCTCTTGCATGTGCTTACTTCCTTTTGTGCTAGAGCTTTCAGATATGCTGTTACATTCCTAGTAGGAGATCTAATTTCTTCCTGAACTCACTTTAGTGCTAAGAACTTTCCTCTCAGCACTGCTTTCATTATGTCCCATAAGTTTTGGGGTATGCTGTATATTCATTTTCATTGAAAACTAGAAAGTCTTTATTTTTTTTCTTTATTTCTGACCCATTTTTCATTCAGTAAGAGGTGTTCAATTTGCATTGCTTTGTTAGCCTTCAGTTATTTCTATTGTTGTCTATATTCAGACTTAATCTGAAGGTAGTGGTCTGATAGGATGCAGGAAGTTGTTGCAATTTTCTTGTATCTGTTGAGACTTGGTTTGTGTCTGAGTATGTGGGCAATTTTACAGAAAGTGCCACAAGGTGCAAAGAAGAAGGTATATTCTTTTGTGTTTGGGTGAAATGTTTTATAAATATCTGTTATGACCATTTGGTTTATAACATCTGTTAGTTCCAGTATTTCTCAGTTTAGGTTTTGTCTTGATGACCAGTCCACTTGAAATGCAGGGTATTGAAGTCTCACATTATCAGTGAATGAGGGTCGATATATTATTTAAACTGATCTTTTGCAAAAGTGGGTGCCCTTCAGCAACAGTGGCAACTGGCCTGACCCCCCAATACTCCTGGAGACTAATCCACCAACCAAAGAATACACATGGAGGGACCCATGGTGCTGGCCACAAATGCGACAGAGGAGAGTCTTGTTATCCATCAGGGGGAGGAGAGGCCCTTGGGCCTGAGGGTATTAGATGCCCCAGTATAGGAGAATGCCAAGGAGGGAAGATGAGAGTGGGTGGGGGAATACCCCCATAGTGGCAGGGGGAGGGTGGAAGGAATGGGGAAGTTCCAAAGGGGAGATCTGGAAAGGTGTAAACATTTGAAATGTAAATAAAATATGAAAAAAAGTGGGTGCCCTTGTGTTTGGGGCATATATGTTAATAGCTGAAATGCCATTTTGATGGATTTTTCTTTTGATGGGCATGTAGTGTCCTTCCCCATCTCTTTTGATTTGTTTTAGTCTGAAGTCTATTTTGCTAGATATTAAGATGGCTATGCTAGCTGGCTTCATAGGTCAATTTTCTTAGGATATCTTTCCCAACCTTTTATCCTGAAGTAATGTCTATCCTTGATGTTGAGGTGTGTTACTTGCATGGAGCAGAAAGATTGATCCTGTTTATGCATCCATTCTGTTTGTCTGTGGTTTTTATTGAGGAATAATACCATTGATATTGAGAAATATCAATGACTAAGATTATTGACTTGCTATTGATGCTATTGGCAGTCGTGGTCTTGTGTGTGTGTGTGTGTGTGTGTGTGAGAGAGAGAGAGAGAGAGAGAGAGAGAGAGAGAGAGAGAGAGAGAATGAATGAGAATAAATAATTCAGAGACTGAAAGCAGAGCCAAAACATGACTGGTCTTTTTTAAAAAATCAATGAAATGATCTCTAATCATATTCTGATATATTCAAAACTCAGTGCCTTGTTATCATCAAAGAAGCCTCCTCCTGCATCAGACAGGAGCATATGCAGAGACCTACAGCCAGACATTATGTGAAGAGAGAATCTAAATTGGAGGTCTCCATTGGGTTCCTACTCTTAGAGCTTGATGAATTCCCCCCAAAGATGGGGCAAAGGAATTATAGGAGCCAGAGGGGATGGAGAACACCAGGAAAACATGGCCCACTGAATGAACTAAGCAGGATGCATATGATCTCACAGAGACTGAAGTGGCAAAAACAGGGCCTGAATGGGTCTGTGGGTCCTCTATGTTTATGTTGTGGCAGTGAACTTGATGTTTTATGGGACTTCTAACAGTAAGAGTAGGTATATCTTTAACTCTTTTGCCTTTTTTTTTTAACTCTTTTCCTCCAGTTGGGTTGCCTGGTCCAGTTTCGAGGGCTTTTGCCTTATCTTAATGTGTTTTGTTTTGCTGTGTTTGGTTGTTTTCTCTTAAAGGGCTGCTCTTTACTGATGGAAGACTGAGGGAAGAGGAAAGGTAGAGGAGGGGAGCTTGGAAGAATGGATAGAGGGGAAAGTGTGGTCAGAATGTATTGTATGAGAGAAGAATATTTTCAATTAAATACTTTAAAAAAAAAAAAAAAAGAATTACAAAAGGAGAAGGAGCCTGGCAGTGGTGGCGCATGACTTTAATCCCAGCACTTGGGAGGCAGAGGCAGGTGGATTTCTGAGTTCGAGGCCAGCCTGGTCTACAGAGTGAGTTCCAAGACAGCCAGGGCTACACAGAGAAACCCTGTCTTGGAAAAAAAAAGAACAAAAAGGAGAAGGGACTAAGTACTATAAAAATGTTGGTACTTTTCTGCCTGTGATGTGTTATGGACACTGTATTTAAATTAGATGCAGACCAGTTAAGCAAAAATATTTAGATCCTAGGTATATACTGATCCTATGTTTAATTTTTAAGTCAAGATGTAGAATGTCACTCTTTCCTATTTTCTCCATATGTCCCTGTTACTTAAGAATAACAGACCTGATCTGGAAAGCTTGCTCAGTGGTCAAAGCACTGACTGCTGTTGCAAAAGACTGGGATTCAAGTCCCAGCACCCACACAGTAGCTGACAATCATCTCTAGTTCCAGTCCCAAGGAATATAATGCCTTCTTCTGCTCACTGAAGTCACCAGGCATGCAAATGATACATATGCATGGATACAAGCAGAGCATCCATTAATATAAAACAATAAAAATAAATGTTTAAAGAAAAGGAAATGTTTGCCCTCTGAGTCAAAAAAATTAGAAAACTTGAATCTGTACTAGGTCCTCTGCATATAAGCTCTGCTTGTTTAGCAAGGGATGTTTGTAAGACTCCTAATAGTGGGAGTGGGGTTAGTTCTGACTCTTTTGACACCTCTTAAGGCCCTTTTCCTCCTACTGGGCTGCCTCATCCAGCCTTGGTGTGAGGGTTTGTGTCTAGTCTTATTGCATCTGGTTATACCATGTTCAGTCAATACCACTGGGAAACCTATTCTTTTCTGAAGGGAAGCAGAGGAGCAGTGAATTTGGAGGAGAAGATGGGGCTGAGGTTGAAGACAGGATGACACTGTACTTGGAATATATCATATGAGAAAAGAATAAAGTTTAAAAATGGAAAAATTAGAAAACTATTGCAGCCATGCTGACCCTTTTCTGTGCAGAGCAACATCATGGCTTTAAAAATCACTAGGCTCTGATAGGATGCATGGGATTATCTAAATCTTCTTGTATCTGTGGAGGCTTGTTTTGTGACCAATTATATGGTCAATTGTAGAAAAGGTACCATGAGGTGCTGAGAAGGTATATTCTTTTATTTTAGGATCAAGTGCTCTGTAGATATCTGTTAGATCCATTTGGTTTATAACCTCTATTAGTTTCACTTTGTCTCTGTTTAGTTTCTGTTTCAATGACTGTTTCATTGTTGAAAGTGGGGTGTTGAAGTCTCCCACTACTATTGTGTGAGGTTCAATGTGTGTTTTGAGTTTTAGTAATGTTTCTTTTATGAATGTGGGTGCCCTTGCATTTGGGGCATAGATGTTCAGAATTGAGACTTTCTATTGATGTATTTTTCCTTTGATGAATATGAAGTGTCTTTCCCCATCTTGCTTAATAACTTTTGGTTGAAAATCTATTTTATTGGATATTAGGATGGCAACACTCACTTGTCTTTTGGGACCATTTGCTTCGAAGACTTTTTTCCAGCCTTTAACTCTGAGGTAGTGTCTGTCTTTGTCATTAAGGTGTGTTTCTTGTGTGCAGCAAAATGCTGGATCCTGCTTATGTATCCAGTCTGTTACCTTATGTCTTTTTATTGGGGGAATTGAGTCCATTGATATTGAGAGATTCTAAAGACAGATGGTTGTTAGTTCCTGATATGTTTGTTGTTGTAGGTGGCATTATGTGTGATTCTCTTCATTTGGTTTTGTTGTGAGATGATTAAAGTTTTGTTTTTTCTTTGGTGTAAGTATGCTCCTTACATTGGAGTTTTTCCCTTCAGAATCCTGATTGGATTGATTGATAGATAGTGTTTAAATTTGGTTTTGTCATGGAATATTTTGGTTTCTCCATCTATGATGATTGAGAGTTTAGCAGGGTATAGTAGCCTGGGTTGGCATTCGTGTTCTCTTAAATGTTCAAATTTCTTAGAGATCAAGGAAATGCAAGTCAAAACGACCCTAAAATTCCACCTTCCACTAATCAGAATGGCTAAGATCCAAAACTCAGGTGACAGCTCATGTTGGTTAAGGATGTGGAGAAACAGGAACACTCCTCCATTGCTGGTGGGATTGCAAACTGGTACAACTACTCTGGAAATCAATCTGGAAGTTCCTCAGAAAATTGGAAATAGATCTTCCTGAGGACCCAGCTATACCCAAAAGATGCCCTGCCATGCTACAAGAGCATGTGCTCCAGTATGTTTTTAGCTGTCTTATTTGTGGCAGCCAGAAGCTGGAAAAAAACCCAGATGTCCCACAACAGAAAAATGGATACAGAAAATGTGGTTCCTTTACACAGTGAAATACTATTCAACTATTAAGAATGAACCAAAGAATACACATGGATGGCCCCATGGTGCTGCCCACATATGTGACAGAGGAGGGCCTTGTTGGCCATCAGTGGGAGGAGAGGCCCTTGGGCCTTAGGGTGTTAGATGCCCCAGTATAGGGGAATGCCAGGGAAGGAAGACAGGAGTGGGTGGGTGGGTGGGTGCGTGGGTAAATACCTTCATAGAGGAAAGGGGAAGGGAAATGGGATAGGGGGTTTCCAAAGGGGAGACCTGAAAAGGGGAAAACATTTGAAATGTAAATAAAATATCAAAAAATAAAAAAGAATGAGGACATCATGAATTTTGCAGGCAAATGGATGGAACTAGAAAATACCATTCTGAGTGAGGTAACTCAGATCCAAAAGGACATACATGGTATGTATTAAGTGGATATTAGCCCCCCAAAAAAAGTGCAGAATAACCAGGATACGATTCACAGAACTCAGGAAGGATAACAAGCCAAAGGGCCCAAGTGAGAGTGCCCCAATCCCACTTGGGAAGGAAAAGAAATCAGAGGACAGAAAGAGTGAGGGACATGGATGGGAGAGGGGCAGGGAAGGGACAAGGAAAAAGGGGAATATGATCAGGTATTGGGCGGGGGACCAGGCGTGAAGACCTGAGGACCAGCAGAATTAATGGAAATATACAACCTTAGGAGATGGGAGGTGGAGGGACCCTCTAGAATACACCAGAGACCTGGGAGGTGAGAAAATCTCAAGACTCAAAGGGAGAGACCTTAGATAAAATGCCTAACAGTGGGGAAATGGGACTTGTAGAATCCACCTCCAATAGGAAGATAGGTCATCAAGTGAAGGAATGGGGTTGCCATCCCACAGTCAAAAACTCTGACCCAAAATTGTTCCTGGCTAAAAGAACTTCAGGGACAAAAATGGAGAAGAGACTGAGGGAAAGGAGGTCCAGTGATAGACCCAAATTGGGACCTATCTCAAGGGGAGGCTCCAAGGCCTGACACTATTACTGATGCTATGATGTACTTACAGACAGGAGTGTAGCATCACTGCCCTATGAGAAGGGCAAGCAGCTGACTGAGACAGAAGCAGATACTTACACTCAACCAATGGTCTGAAGTCAGGGACCCCTGTGGTGGAATTAGGGAAAGGCTGGAAGAAGTTGAGAAAGAGAGTGACCCCATAGAAAGACCAGCAGTATCAATAACCCTGTACCCCTGAGATCTCTCAGACACTGAACCACCAACAAACCAGGCATCATACACTAGCTGGTCAGAGGCCCCAACACATATACAGCAGAGGACTGCCTGGTCTGGCCTCAAAAAGAGAAGATGCATCTAACCCTTGAGAGACTTGAGAACTCAGGGAATGGGGAAACCTGGTGGAGGGATATGGGGACATCCTCTTGGAGACAGGGGGAGGAGGAATAGCATGAGGAACTGCTGGAGAGCAGAAAATGAGGGAGATAATAACTGGACTGTAAAAGGTGATTAAAGATATGAAAAAAAATAAAAATCACTCAGCTCATTTTTCTCACTTGAGATTTGGGAAGCATATACAGTGTTTAGAAGTGTGGCTGCAGCAAATTTGACATGTTGCCTAAGAGTCCTGTTTGCTTTACATTTTTACTTTATTTTTATTAATAATTTTATTCATTTACATTTTAAATGATATCCCCCTTCCCAATTACCCCTCCACAATCCCCCCATATAATTCCCCCCTCCCCATTGTCTCTATGAGGGTGCTCCTCTACCCACTCACCCACTCCTGCCTCACCCCTCTAGCATCCCCCTATGCTAGGACATCAAGCCTCCACAGGACCAAGGGCCTCCCCTCCCATTGATGTCAGATAAAGCCATCCACTAATTTGGCCTTTAATGGAGTGGTCCTTTGTGCTTTTATGATTCCTTATTAAGAAGGATCTTCCCTGTTTTTGGCTTTATGGAGCATTATAATAAAATGTCTTTTCCATTAATGGTCTTTCTGTTGTTTATGACTAGGTTATTGGTATAGTGGATGATAACATTCCATGGACAGAAAAGTAGCTAAGCACGAGTCTATGTGAACCAATGAGCAGTGCTCTTCCACAGTATCTGCCGTACTTCCTGGCAGAGAGTAAGTCCCTTGGTTAGAGGTAATGCTGTGTAGAACAGAAAGCAGACCCACCTTCAACTTCATTTCTGAGTTTCTGCTCTGATTTCAAGAAGCAGTGGAACTGTAACCTGGCATTGTAAGCTGACTAAACATTTTCCTCTTATGATCTTTTCTTGGTCATGGAATTCATCACAGCAACAGAATAAAACTAGAACACACACCTTTCCTACTTATTCATCATAGTCAGTTTTACAATATTGTCACAAAACACCTGATAAAGACAACAGAAATGAGGAAAGATTTATTTGAGCTCATGGCTTCAAAAATTTTAGTCCATAGTTGGCTGGCTACATTATTTTGAGCCTATGTGGAAGCAGAACATCACAGTGGTAGAACCATGAAATATAGGTAGCTGCTGACCTCCTGAAAGCCAGGAAACATAGAGAAAAGAGAAAGGCATGAGAGACAAGATATACCCTTCAGAGAGCCCCCAAATGACACATCTCCCCTGGTAGCTGCACCTCCTTAATCTTTGTTCACTTCCCAATAAAACCACCAAATTAGGATTCCATTAATGGCTCAATCTATTAATGAAGTCGCAGGCCATGCTAACCAATTACTTCTGAAGAGCCCCAATAAATAGCAATCAAACCTTTAATACTCATACTTTCATGAGACAGTTCAGATTCACAGCACCAACCTATCCATGTTGTCTCCTTAGCATGGATTTAAATCAGTAGCAAAATTAGCATTACATCTTGGAGAAGGTACAGGTCCTTGTGCTCACAGATAACACTAGGGAAATCGAGAATATTAAACTTGTAGGATTTTGTATTCAAGGGAAGGTATTTACACCCATGACTGCCCAGAAAGCTGGAGTTGGATGTAGTTAATAACCTGGTGATCATTTGTTATCTGTAGAACCAGACCTCACCCAAATCCCACAGCCTATTATGTTTATCCCAGACTCCTAAGCATAGTTTCTCAGTCAATAGAACCATTCTTATGGAAGCAGTCACTGGTACTTTGTAAAAGACATATACTTTGTAAAGGAGTTTCAATGTAGTCATTCATAAAGTCTTAAGTATTGTTGTGATAACTATAATGAGGAAAAACCTTTTTCTAAAGTTATACTGTGCTTAAATACAAAATACAAAAATAAACTGCTCAGGGTCAGACTCTAAAAGTTTGAACCAATAGTGGATAACTAAGTTATGGTGAATGGATTTCCGTCTTGCTTCATTCAAATTGTTCCTCTGCTGGCCACACCATTTACAGAAAACCCTACACCATTTTACTTTTATTCCAATATGGCTGAGAAGTACATGAAATACTTCTAGTAAAACACTAAAAATTGAGCTAGCAAAATGGCTCCTTTTTGTGATGTCTTCATTTTGGCCTTAGAATTCTCTACTCAAATGGCACTGAACTCAAAACCAAGGCTTGCCTGAGCCCTGCCCATTGGTAGTTATCTATATGTGTGTGGCACCCTTGTCTCAGTGAAGGCCAATGGTATGTGTAAGTGTCATCTGTAATGTAACATTTGCACAGGAAGCCCCTTGAAATGCAACTCAAAGTGAGGGTGGCTAGAGCGGCAAGATGTGTCTATTGAACATGTGCAGGGAAGGAAAGTGGTGAGTTCTCACCACACTCCACTGTTCTGGTGTAGAGCTCAAATTCTAAGCTAAAGTTTGTCTTTCTAGCTCATTATCAAAGCCACTTTGTCAAAATAGGAGAGTAGAACATGCCTTGTTTAATAGTTTCTTCAATTAGTTTATAGCTTTATTTGGATATGTCTATAAATGCTTCCACTATAACTTTACTCCAGTTACCAAGTCATTAGGGAACTGGGTTCTACCAGATAGCTTGATGACTACTGAATACTCAACTGCACTAAGTCAAGAAAATAACTAGAATATTACAGCACTTGCCCACAAGCATAAAGAGATGAAACAAAAGAGTGCAAACTTTCTTGATTATGAAGAAATTCTAGGTGGATGACTACACCATGCTCATACTTAATGCTTGGGCCACTTTAACTAGGCTTTATGCTGATAATAACTCTCTCCTAGGCCAACTCACTTCAACTATTTATTTTTGCAAGCTTATTACTGTAAAACTTTTAACATTTCTCCAATGAGATTATCTACCTTTTTTGTTACTAATTATCAGTTGGCTTACTGATCTGGGGTTTCTTTCAGCAAATATTTGGCAAGCATTTAGATCACAGACTTTTTTGCATTACACAATAGGAATACTATAGTGAACATGAAAGACTTACACCTGCCTTGAGTCTGGCAGGGAGACAAATGTAAACACAGTTAAGAAACAATCGTACAAATATTTAATTGAAGTTTTCATAAGTGCTATGAAGGAAAGTACTATGTCAACAGAGCGGTGAAAAACCAGATCTAAGGGTCCAGAGAGAGTGGCCCTGACAAAGCAGCATTTGCACAGCTGGGTGGGCTGGCCATTTGACAAAGAAGAAGGCTGCAACAGCAACTGAGAGCAAGAGCTTAAGAATAGGAAAACACATTCGCAAAAGTCCTACAATAAGGCATTTGAAACAGTGGAGGTCTCAGAAAATGAGTTTGAGCACAAGGCACAAGCCAGTGAAGGAAAATTGAGAGAAAGATTGGGGGGCGGGGGGGGTAAATACATCTAGAGATCATATTTAAATTTGGACGTTTATCCAAAATGAAATGACCAGGAAGAGGATTTACATCCGATAGAGGGCTAATATCCAATATATACAAAGAACTCAAGAAGATAGACTCCAGAGATCCAAATTACCCTATTTTAAAAATGGGAAACAGAGCTAAATAGAGAATTCTCATCTGAGGAAACTCAAAGGGCTGAGAAGCACCTAAAGAAATGTTCAACATCCTTAGTCATCAGGGAAATGCATATCAAAACAACCCTGAGATTCTACCTCACACCAGTCAGAATGGCTAAGATCAAAAACTCAGGTGACTGCAGATGCTAGCGAGGATATGGAGAAAGAGGAACACTCCTCCATTGCTGGTGGGATTGCAAGCTGATACAACCTCTCTGGAAATCAGTTTGGCGGATCTTCAGAAAATTGGACATAGTACTACTTGAGGGTCCAGCTATACCACTCTTGGGCATATACCAAGAAGATGCTCCAACATGTAATGAGGACACTACTGTGTTAAGAGCAGCCATATTTATAATGGCCAGAAGCTGGAAACAACCCAGATGTCCCTCAACAGAGAAATGGATACAGAAAATGTGGTACATTTACACAATGGACTACTCAGCTATTAAAAACAATGGCTTCATGAAATTCTTAGGTAAATGGATGCAAGTTGAATATATCATCTTGAGTGAGGTAACTCAGTCACAAAAGAACAAACATGGTATGTACTCACTGATAAGGGGATATTAGCCCAAAAGTTTGGAATACCCAAGATTCAATTCACAGACCATATGAAGCCTAAGAAGAAGGAAGACCAAAATGTGGATGCTTCAGTGCTTCTTAGAAGGGTGAACAAAATACTCACAGGAGGAAATATCTCCATATTGCTCCACAAAGTGTGGAGCAGAGACTGAAGGAAAGGCCATCCAGAGACTGCCCCACCTGGAGTTACATTCCATATACAGCCACCAAACCCAGACGTTTTTGTGGATGCTGAAAAATGCTTGCTGATGGAAGCATGATAAGCTGTCTCCTGGTAGGCTCAGGCAGAGCCTGACAAATACAGAGGCAGATGCTCACAGCTAACCATTGAACTGAACCTGGAGTTTCATATGGAGGAGTTAGAAAAGAGACTGAAGGAACTGAGGGGGTTTGCAGCCCCATGGAGGGAGCAACAGTGTCAACTGGCCCAGAGTCTCTGAGGACTGGACCACCAACCAAAGAATACTCATGGAAGGACCCATGGTGCTGGCCACATATGTGGCAGTGGAAGGCCTTATTGGCCATCAGTGGCAGGAGAGGCACTTGGGCCTGAGGGTGTTCAATGCCCCAGTGTAGGGAATGCTAGGGAGGGAAGTTGGGGGGGGGGGGGAGCACCCTCATAGAGGCATGGGTGTTTGGTTTGCATGTATGTGTATGTGCCATATTTGTGCTTGGTGCCTCTTGAGGTCAGAAGAGAGCATGAAATCTCTGAAACTGGAGTTACAGATGGTTGTGAGCCACTATATAGGTATTAGGAATTAAATCTGTGTCCTGTGGAGGTGCAGCCAGTGCTCTTATGAGATGAACCATCTTTGCAACCCCAATTCTTATTACTAATGTACTTTTGTTGGGAGGAATTATGTGCCACAGTATTCATGTAGAAGTAAGGAAACACATATATAGAAAAAAATTTTCTTATCCACCTATATGTGGGTTATGGAAATTGACTCAGGTTACTAGGATTGCATGCTAAGCTCGATAGAAGCATCTCATTGTGCCTATTTATGAGGTACGATGATTTACATGCAATATATTTTAGAATTCTATAGAATTCTGTAGATAATATATTGTAGAATTCAGTGTCTCTACATATATAGATGAAGTTCATTGAACTTATTAAACTCTTCTGAAATTAGTACTCCAAACGCCTGAACAATTGATTTTAACTAGAGATTGTGGCTTTAATGAGTATACTCAATACTGCTTATGAAGTAGAGTCTTAAGGACACATCTATGGAGACAGTCTTTTATTTATTTATTTATTTATTTATTTATTTATTTATTTATTTATTTATATTTCTTTATTTATTTTAAACTCCAGATTTTATTCCCCTCCTGCTCCACCCTCCAACTGTTCCACATCCCATTCCTCCTCCTACAGGGTCTCCCTCCTCCTCATCTTTGTCCAGCTTTTCCCTAATTCAAACGCTACCTCCTCCTGCCCCCAGTATCCACGGGCTAGGGGTTTTCTGAAGGGGAGACCTGGAAAGGGGAAAACATCTGAAATGTAAATAAAGTAAATATCCAATATATATATATATATATATATATATATATATATATATATATATATAATTTAAACAGTACAGTTGCACAGAAAATTCAAAATTACTATTTTCATAAATTACAGGTTAAAAGACACAGTTACAACCTTGTGTTCCCTGAGAATTTATTTTCTTTAAATGTAGTCTCATTTGAAAATACTTCTGTAGGGCCAGGTAAAGCATGACTTAGAAAGGGAAAAGGTAAATAAATACTCAGACACAGATTTCAATGTTGAAACAAACTGTGGTAATGTTAACCTAAGACAGACTAGGTAAGAGCAGAAAGCAAGAGTCTGTCTCAGATTAGACCCTAGTAACTATTTGGGAACTGACTAAAGGAGGAAAAGATGGGGTTAACCAACATAATCAGCAGACTTCAGGCAAAGACAATAGTTAGCAGCTTTTAGTGAGATAAGAATGACTGTTAATTTCTTGCTGCTTGCTATGTACCAGGTACTGTTCTGAGTATGCTCTGTGTAGTAACTCAGCTTATCCTCAAAAACCCCTAAGAGTTAAGGACTGTTAACTTTTACATTTTACTGATAAGAAGACTGAGACTCAAAGAAGTTAAGGGGCATATCTATGATCAAATAAATATTAAATTGGCAAAGATGGAAGCACAGGTTTAAAAAGCTAGTTTCCAATAATGTAAATGAATTTAATATGGAAGCTAAGAAATACCAAGATAAGATAAATAGAGTCTGGACTTCTTAAAAGTGGCACCTTTTCAATAGCTGTGTAGTTAGGGGTGGGGCTTCATGAGCCCTTCTCCTATTCATGCTGGGATTTGGACTGGCTTGGTCACGTACAGGCTTTATGCATGCAATCATGTCTGCTATGATTTCAGGCTGGAAATGGCCTCATCATTTTGATCAAAACTGTTTCACTGCCAGAAACCACTACCTCTATCTCTTACAATCTCCCCATCCATATTCCATAATTATCCCTGATTCTTGGGAAATGGCTAGGATGTCCTCATTCAGAGCTGAACACCCCATAGTCTCTCACTCTCTGCACACTGCCATTTCACAGCCCTTCTGCTTATTTTCTGTCTCACGCATTCTGACCCTCTTCCATGATGTTCTCTGAGCTATAAAGAAGATGATATTAATGTCTTGTTCAGGTATAGACATTAATTAATTACTTCTTAACACCTAATGAATCCAATAGTCTCTCCATTCATTGCTTATTTGTCATGGCAACTTGATTGTTCTGTGATATTCTGTGTTGAATAAATATTTCCTGAATCTATTTTATGGGTTGGACAAGACAAAATTCTGTTTTTAAAAAGTTGTAGTTGGATTTTAGAGACACCCGCCTGACCCAGGAAGCCTCCATTTACAAGCAGTGCAGAGAAAAAGCTACCTGCCCACTTGTGCTGAGGAGCCAGCAGGAAGTGGGCTCCAGACACAGGGACTGAGGAAAAGCCGGGAGGTAAGAGCCTGCCTGCCTCCACCTGTGGCCAGAAACCCTGCCTGGCCCACCAGGCCTCCATATACAAACAGTGCAGAGAGAAAGCTACCTGCCAACTTGTGCTGAGGAGCCAGCTGGAGGCAGGCTCCAGACGCAGGATCTGAAGAACAGCTGGAAGAGAGAACTGGTCTCCCAGGATTATTGGCATCTGAGCTTGAAGGAAAGACAAGCCTCAGTCAGAGAAAGACCAGCTAACACCAGAGATAACCAGATGGCAAAAGGCAAGGGCAAGAACACAAGGAACAGAAACCAAGACTACTTGGATTCATCAGAACCCAGCTCTCCCACCACAGCCAGCCCTGGATACCCCAACACACCAGAAAAGGAAGACTCAGACTTAAAATCACTTATCAAGAGGATGATAGAAGATTTTAAGAAGGAAATAAATAACTCCCTTAAAGAAATACAAGAGAACACAGGTAAACACCTGGAAGCCCTTAAAGAAGACACACAAAAATCCCTTACAGAATTACAGGAAAACACAATCAAACGGGCAGAAATACAGGAAAACACAATCAAACAAATGAACAAAACCATTCAGGAATTAAAAACAGAAATAGAAACAATAAAGAAATCACAAAGGGAGACAACCCTGGAGTTAGAGAACTTAGGAAAGAAATCAGGAGTCATAGATGCAAACATCACCCACAGAATACAAGAGATAGAAGAGAGAATCTCAGGTGCGGAAGATACCATAGAAAACATGGACACAACAGTCAAAGAAAATGCAAAATGCAAAAAGATCCTAACCCAAAACATCCAAGATATCCAGGATGCAATGAGAAGACAAAACCTGAGGATAATAGGCATAGAAGAGAGTGAAGACTCCCAACTTAAAGAACCAGTAAATATCTTCAACAAAATTATACAAGAAACCTTCCCTAACCTAAAGAAAGAGATGAACATAAGCATACAAGAAGCCTACAGAATGCCAAATAGACTGGACCAGAAAAGAAATTCCTCCCGTCACATTATAGTCAAAACACCACATACACAAAACGAGGAAAGAATATTAAAAGCAGTAAGGGAAAAGGGGCAAGTAACATATAAAGGCAGACCTATCAGAATTACACCAGACTTTTCACCAGAGACTATGAAAGCTAGAAGATCCTGGGCAGATCTTATACAGACTAAAAACACAAATGCCAGCCTAGGCTGCTATACCTAGCAAAACTCTCAATAATCATAGATGGTGAAACCAAAATATTCTATGACAAATCCAAATTTGCACAGTATGTCTCCACAAACCCAGCCCTAAAATGAATAATACTTGGGAAAGGCCAACTCAAGGAGGGAAACTACACTCAAGAAAAAGGAAGAAAGTAATCTTTCAACAAACTCAAAAGAAGATAGCCACACAAACATATGAACAACATCAAAAATAACAGGAAACAACAATCACTATTCTTTAATATCTCTTAACTTCAATGGTCTCAACTCCCCATTAAAAAAAGACATAGACTGACAGACTATATCCATAAACAGGACCCAGCATTTTGCTGCATCCAGGAAATGCACCTCCATCTTAAAGAAAAACACTACCTCAGAGTAAAGGTGTGGAAAACAATTTTCCAAGCAAATGCCCCCAAGAAACAGGCTTGAGTAGCCATTCTAATATCGGATAAAATTGACTTTCAACCAAAAGTCATCAAAAAAGATGAGGAAGGACACTTCTTACTCATCAAAGGAAAAATCTACCAAGAAGAACTCTCAATTCTGAACATCTATGCCCCGAATGCAAGAGCTCCCACTTTCATGAAAGAAACTCTACTAAAGCTCAAAGCACACATTGCACCTCACACAATAATAGTGGGAGACTTCAACACCCCACTACCAGCAATGGACAGATCTTGGAAACATAAACTAAACAGAGACTCAGTGAAACTGACAGATGCTATGAACCAAATGGGTTTAACAGATATCTATAGAACATTTCATCATGCATCAAAAGAATATACCTTCTTCTCGGCACCTCATGGTACCTTCTCCAAAACTGATCATATAATTGGTCACAAAACAAACCTCAACAGATATAAGAAGATTGAAATAATCCCATGCCTCCTATCAGATCATCACAGATTAAGGTTGGTCTTCAACAGCAAAAACAACAACAGAAAGCCCACATACACATGGAAGCTGAACAATGTTCTGCTTAATGATAACTTGGTCAAGGAAGAAATAAAGAAGGAAATTAAAGACTTCTTAGAATTCAATGAAAATGAAAGTATAACATACCCAAACCTATGGGACACAATGAAAGCAGTGTTAAGAGGAAAACTCATAGCGCTGAATGCCTCCAAAAAGAAACTGGAGAGAGCATATACTGACAGCTTAACAGCACATCTGAAAGTTCTGGAATAAAAAGAAGCTAATACACCTAAGAGGAGTAGAAGGCAGGAAATAATCAAATTAAGGGCTGAAATCAACCAAGTGGAAACTAAAAGAACTATATAAAGAATCAACAAAACCAGTAGCTGGTTCTTTGAGAAAATCAACAAGATAGATAAACCCTTAGCCAGACTAACCAGAGGGCACAGAGACAGTATGCAAATTAATAAAATTAGAGATGAAAAGGGAGATATAACAACAGACTCTGAGGAAATTAAAAAAAATCATCAGATCCTACTACAAAAGCCTATATGCAACAAAATTGGCAAATCTTGTTTCTAGACAGATACCAATTACCAAAGATAAATCAGGATCAGATAAACCATCTAAACAGCCCCATAACCCCTAAAGAAATAGAAGCAGTCATTAACAGTCTCCCAACCAAAAAAAGCCCAGGACCAGATGGGTTAGGTGCAGAATTCTATCAGACCTTCAAAGAAGACCTAATACCAATACTCTTCAAGCTATTCCACAAAATAGAAACGGAAGGAACACTACCCAATTCATTCGATGAGGCCACAGTCACACTGATACCAAAGCACCACAATGACCCAACAAAGAAAGAAAACTTCAGTCCAAATTCCCTTATGAATATTGATGCAAAAATACTCAATAAAATTCTCACAAACTGAATCCAAGAACACATCAAAACGATCATTCACCATGATCAAGTAAGCTTCATCCCAGGGATGCAGGGATGGTTCAATACCCAGAAATCCATCAATGTAATCCACTACATAAACAAACTCAAAGAAAAAAGCCACATGGTCATTTCATTAGATGCTGAAAAAGCATTTGACAAAATTCAACATCCTTTCATGATTAAAGTCTTGGAAAGATCAGGAATTCAAGGAGTATACCTAAACATAGTAAAAGAAATATACAGCAAACCAGTGACCAACATCAAACTAAATGGAGAGAAACACGAAGCAATCCCACTAAAATCAGGGACTAGACAAGGCTGCCCTCTCTCTCCTTACCTATTCAATATAGTACTTGAAGTTCTACCTAGAGAAATCAGGCAACAAAAGGAAATCAAAGGGATACAAATTGGAAAGGAAGAAATCAAAATATCACTATTTGCAGATGATATGATGGTATACTTAAGTGACCCGAAAAACTCCACCAGAGATCTGCTACAGCTGGTAAACAACTTCAGCAAAGTCGCTGGATACAAAATTAACTCAAGCAAATCAGTAGCTTTCCTATACTTGAAGGATAAACAGTCTGAGAAAGAAATTAGGGAAATGACACCCTTCACAATTGTCACAAACAATATAAAATATCTTGGTGTAACTCTAACTAAACAAGTGAAAGATCTGTATGACAAGAACTTCAAGTCTCTGAAGAAAGAAATTGAAGAAGACCTCAGAAGATGGAAAGATCTCCCATGCTCATGGATTGGCAGGATTAACATAGTTAAAATGGCCATCCTGCCGAAAGCAATCTACAGATTCAATGCACTCCCCATCAAAATCCCAACTCAATTCTTCATAGACCTAGAAAGAGCAATTCTCAAATTCATATGGAATAACAAAAAACCCAGGATAGCAAAAACTATTCTCAACATTAAAAGGACTTCTGGGGGAATCAGCCTCCCTGACTTCAAGCTGTACTACAGGGCAGTAGTGAAAAAAACTGCATGGTATTGGTACAGTGACAGGCAGGTAGATCAATGGAATAGAATCGAAGACCCAGAAATGAACCCACACACATGTGGTCACTTGATCGTTGACAAAGGAGCTAAAACCATACAGTGGAAAAAACCAGCATCTTCAACACATGGTGCTGGATCAACTGGCGGTCTACATGTAGAAGATTGCGAATTGATCCATTCCTATATCCCTGTACAAAGCTCAAGTCCAAGTGGATCAAGGACCTTCACATAAAACCAGATACACTGAATCTAATAGAAGAGAAAGTGGGGAAGAACCTCGAAAACTTGGGCACAGGGGAATTGTTCCTGAACAGAACACCAATGGCTTGTGCTCTAAGATCAAGAATTGACAGATGGGACCTCATAAAATTACAAAGCTTCTGTAAGGCAAAGGACACTGTGAATAGTGCAAAAAGGCAACCTACAGATTGGGAAAAGATCTTTACCAATCCTACATCTAATAGAGGGCTAATATCCAAAGTATACAAAGAACTCAAGAAGCTAGATGCCAGAGATCCATATAACCCTATCAAAAAATGGGGAAGTGAGCTAAACAGAGAATTCTCAACTGAGGAAAGTCAAATGGCTGAGAAGCACCTAAAGAAAGATTCAACATCCTTAGTCATCAGGGAAATGCAAATCAAAACAACCCTGAGATTTCACCTCACACCAATCAGAATGGCTAAGATCAAAAACTCAGGTGACAGCAGATGTTGGAGAGGATGTGGAGAAAGAGGAACACTCCTCCATTGCTAGTGGGAATGCAAGATGATACAACCTCTCTGGAAATAAGTTTGGCGGCCCGCAGAAAAATGAACATAATAACCTTAGGACCCAGCTATTCCACTCCTGGGCATATACCCAGAAGATGCTCCAATATGTAATAAAGACACATGCTCCACTATGTTCATAGCAGCCATCTTTATAATAGCCAGAAACTGGAAACAATCCAGATGTCCCTCCACAGAGGAATGGATACAGAAAATGTGGTACATTTACACAATGGAATACTACTCAGCTATTAAAAACAATGACTTCATGAAATTCTTAGGCAAATGGATGGAACTTGAAAATATCATCCTGAGTGAAGTAATGCAGTCACAAAAGAATGAACTAATAAGTGGTTATTATCCCAAAAGTTCAGAATACCAAAGAGTCACTTCACAGCAACCATAAGGCTGAGTGTGAGGTCCCAGATGGAGGAGTTGGAGGAGGGACTGAAGGAGCTGAGGGAGTTTGCAGCCCCAGGGAGGGAGCAACAGTGGCAACTGGCCTGACCCCTCGATGCTCCTGGAGACTGGATCACCAACCAAAGAATACACATGGAGAGACCCATGGTGCTGGCCACATATGTGGTAGAGGAGGGTCTTGTTAGACATCAGGAGGAGGAGAGGCCCTTGGGCCTGAGGGTGTTAGATGCCCCAATATAGGAGAATGCCAAGGAGGGAAGCTGAGAGTGGGTGGGTGGGGGGAATACCCCCATAGAGGCAGGGGGAGGAGGAGGGATTAGGGAGGTTCCAAAGGGGAGATCTGGAAAGGGGGAAACATTTGAAGTGTAAATAAAGTATCAAAAATAAATAAATAAACAAATAAAAAGATTCAAAGTAATTAGAAAAGAAGTGAAACAAGATTAAACTGTGTTCTGATCTAGCTTCTTCCATTGTTTGTAGACAATGTGGACAACTGGGATATATGAGGACATATTACATATGTAATGCATGCATATGTCTAGAGGTCTAGTACTGTAGCAGCAGCCAATGACACCAACCATGCGCTTGTTCAGAGACTGAGCTCTCAGAGATATGGTTGCAAGTCAATTATGCTGATTTCATGCAAGCAGTGAGTACAGAGAAAAGAGTTGCTATGAAGAATTGAGGTATGAAGCTCAAACATTAAGATTAACCCACAGTTTGAGGGATAGAACCACCCCTTTTCCACCTGTCTCCCTGGGATCCCACTGGCTCTTTGCCTATTTATTTTCTTTTTATTTATCAGTCAAGTTGTCCTAATATTAAATATACACGTAACATAAGGTTCATTCCTGCAGGATCTGATTTAAATAAAAGAATCTGAGTTTGTCTAAGCAGCATAGAGTGTTATACTTCCCATTGGATACTTGAGTCATATGCAGCTGTCCCTTCAAAATGCCAAAAAGGCTGTCCCTCAAGTTTTTTATCTTAGCCATTCAGAATCATTTTGATTTGCATTTCCCTGATAAGGATATTGAACATTTCTTTAGGTGCTCCTTGACCATTCAAGATTCCTCTGTTGAGAATTCTCTGTTTAGCTCTGTACCCCATTGTTAATTGGGTTATTTGGTTTTTGTGTGTCTAATTTCTTGAGTTCTTTATATACTTGGAATATTAGTTCTCTGTTGAATATAGGTTTGGTGAGGATCTTTTCCCATTCTATAAGCTGTTGTTTTGATTTATTGATGGTAACCTGGGCCCATGAAGGCTCACAGAGACTGAACCACCAACCAAAGAACATTCATGGCCTATACCTAGCCCCCCCCCAATACATTTGTAGAAGATGTGCAACTTGGTCTTCACGTGGGTCCCCAAACAATTGAAGTGAGGGCTGTCCCTTACTCTGTTGCCTGCCTTTGGATCTCCTTTCCCTCCCTGGGTTGCCTTGTCTGGCCTCAGTAGAAGAGGATGTGCCTAGTCCTGGGGTGACTTGATGTGCCAGAGCAGGTTGTTACCCATGGGGGAAGGCTTCCCCTTCTCCTTAGAGGGGGTAAGGGGGAATGAGGGAGGGGCTGTATGATGGGTTATTGGAAGGAGGTGGTTGCAATTGGGATGTAAAGTGAATAAATAATAAATTAATAAAAGGAAAAAAGATGCCAAGGTGCCAAATGGGCACTTACAGTAAGTAGTTCTACCTTCATGCAGGGTTACAATATTTTAGTCATATTTCCATATGGCTCTTGTTTTCTTTATGATAACCGTAGATTCCTCTCTTACACCAGAGGTCCTGCCTCATAGAGACTAAACTGTACAGCCATATACTATCTTATAATACTGATCCTCCACTCTCAACACTCAACTCTGCCCTGACTTTTATTTTCTGAGGGAATTAGATGGCTTCAGGTCTAGACAACAATGGGATCTAGCCTCTTGGGGCCATAGTAAAATCCTTGCCCATGCTGCTGCTGAGGGCCATGTCTTAGTCTGTGGTGATACAGCAGCAGGAATCTGTGTCAATGTCTGTAGATCATATTACCACTAAAGACCATGTGGATATCTCTGATCTGGGCTGCTGCCTGGGACCATGTTGATGACCAAGGGTTGTGCAAAGCTGGTCCTGTCCCTCACTGGCTGCAGCACTCAGGAGAGCTGGCCCTGAACCTCACATGGGCAGCACAGTAGAGCTGGTCCTGGTGGTGGGATGTGGTGAACCAGCCCCAAGGGCATGAGCATGGGAGAGTCGGCCTTGTCACTCACCTGCCTTGAGGTAGCATGTGCAATGAGAGCAATGCACCCCCTCCAGACCTTCACCACCTGAAGCAGTCGTAAGAGCTTGCCATGGGGTCATGAAAGGAGGAGAGCAGTCCCTGTCCCTCACTGGATGCAGCACTCAGGAGAGTGGGCCCCACACCTTGACTGAGCATAATAGGACTGGCTCTGATGTCATGGGTGAGAGTGAGCCATCCTGCAGGCATGAGAGCAGGAGCACTGACCCTGCCCCTTGCTAACTGCATCATTGGGTGACCTAGCCTGGGAAGTCCTGGAGGGCTCACCCTGGTGGGGCAGTTGGTGGGGAGCTGGCAGGCTGACCAACTCAGCTACCATCTAGGCCCAGACCCAGGGCTTTGAGTTGGGCCACCACAACCTCTACCTCATCTGTGAACTGCTAGAGCATGTCCTGCATGATCCTGCAGATCCAAAGCTGCAGGATTTCCATGACACAGGGCAATGACAGGATATTCAAGAGGAATCCCAATGAGGATCCAGTATTGATGGTGTAGCAGAAGCCAGAGACTTTGAACCAAACTAATTATTCATTGCAATGAACATTTGCAAATAAAGATATGTAGACAAAAGAGTCTACTGTGGGACACACTATGACACCCCACAGCTTCCACAGTGAGATGTTTTTAGTTTTGTTTTGTTTTGTTTGCTTATTTTTATTTTCTTTTGGGGGGGTTGCAAGGGCAGAGGGTGGATATGTAGGGATGGGAGATGAGTGGGATTGGAGTGCATGATGTGAAACTCACAATGAATCAATAAAAAGTAAAAGTAAAAAAAAATTAACAGAAAATGGAGTTTGTACAGGCTTAGCAAGAGAGAATGTTGTAGCATTGCTGACTGAAAGACCTTTAAACTTAGACAGAAATTAAGGTTGATGAAGTGCCTTGCTTTAGCATTCGGCTAACATTGCTATGGTAAGCTCCCCCTGGCCTCACTTCTCATTTGAGAAACTCCTAAAGCTTGGGATTCTTACAAAGCCCAGATGGGCTCTAAACAAAGAAAGCTTAGAAATCTGCTTCCTTCAGAGAAGCAAAAAGTGCTACTAATAGACCAAACAGGTATCTAGAGTCAGTTAAGAAGGTAGTGGGCACAAAATGGTAGGTATAGGAAAACAAATAGCAAATAAATGTGCCAGTGATGAGTTAACCGAGGTCTGTCAAAATGTATTAGCTTAGAATTGTGTGGCTTGTGGGGTTTCTGCTGTAGGAGATATTTTCTAAGATAACAGCTGTGTCCTAGCCAGACTTGTATCAACCCTTGATGTCATTAACAAGCTACAGGGGAGTGTGTTTACAGAGCTGGCACACAGCAGATCACAGGATACTCACACACAGGCTCTGCACTCCAAGATCAGCATCATACTGGGTTTCTAGTCCTACATTAGATCCTTAATGCTGTAACTGATTACTGATTGTGAGCGTCAAACAGATTTGTTATTTTACAGTTCTAGAACTCAGACATCCCTAATAGGTCTCACTGGGCTGAAATCAAAACATCAAAAGGCTGTGTTCGACACCTGGACAGTTTGCATTCCAAGATTCACAGTGCCTTCCATCCCCAAGCCTGGCTGCTCTGCCACTCTAGCCTCCACTGTCACGGTCATGTCTCCTCTAACTCAGATTCCCTGGCTTCTCTCTTTCACTTACAAAGATCCTTCCTTTTAACTCTACTGGACTCACCAGGCAGATCAGAGCTCTTCTTTCTATCTTACAATCAGCTCATTGGCAAGCTTACCTCTATGTGTAATCTTAATGCAGCCTTGCCATAGAACATACTTAGCACAGTCACAGGTTCCATGGTTTAGGCCACAGACATACGGAAGTAATGAGGAAGAGCATAGTCCTGCTTCACATAGTACAGGAGCTCCCTCCATTATTGACACCAAACCATCACTCTGCTCCTATCTCCTTTAACCTATGATGTATTAGATACGTGGGTTGCTAGATAACGAGTTACTCTGAAACTCACCTCAGATATTTATCAGCCCATAAGTTCTTGTGAATTAGAAATACTGACAGGACTTAAGCAGTCCTCTGCCTTAGGATCTGTCACAAAGCAACAATGAACATGTCAGCTAGGGCTGCCTTCATCTCAAAGTTCAACTGGGAAAGTCTGCTATCAAGTTTCCTCATGTGGATGCTGAGAGTACTTCCCCTATCTCTGGGTGCTGGTTAGCACCTTCTCTCACTCGCTTACCATGTGGGCTTTCTCCATAAAGTAGCAGACAACTGGGCAGCTGGATTGCTTAGAGAAATCAACAAGGAGACACACAGAGAGAATCCAAGCAAGAAGAAGCCATACCATTCTGACCTCATTCCATTGCTCCCCCTGAGTGCATTTCCAAGAACTGAGACTGGACCATACCACACCCACAGGGACATGGAACCACATATGCAGCAGAGGTGGGGCACGGGGCTATCCAGTGTATCCCTATAGGTAACCCATGCTCTCACCTCACAAAACATCAATATTCCCTGAAAACATGAAAAGGATTTTAGAGCCTGTGCCTTGTATATGATCATTAACTTTACGTTCAAGCCGCAAGTGCTGGGAATACATTCATGAAAAAAATAGACAAAACTCCATCTCCTTGGAGCAGGAATTCTAGTATACAAAGCAGAATAACCAACAACAGATAATATGCCAGAGAGTGATGAGTCATAGCAGGTTGGTGTCAGGGCAAGGCTCTCACATATGGAGCAGACTAGAAGTCTTCTCTCAAATCGTCCCTTTCTGTAGATATGTGAAAGAAGTGAGGAGCTGTGAGGATATTTGGAAAAGTATCCTTGGCAAGAAGAGACATGAAGTGCAAAGGTAACAACAAGGAGCACAATACAAGGCATGTGCATGTCTGGAACAGAATAGGCAAGAGAAGTGGTTAACAGTATGATTACAAAAGAAGCCAGCACACTGCAGAGCCTCATGAGTGATTAATAGGCTGACTTCAGTCAACACGGGAGCCACTACAAGATGATCTCTCACTAAGGGCAGTGACTTAAAAACTTAGAAACGAATCAGCCCCTTGAAGCCTTGGGACACTAGTTCCAGTTCTCTAGTAAGCTCACCTTGCTTCACAATGTGACTATATCAGTGGAAAAAGCAGCATGCTTCATATGGTTCACTGCACCTACATTTTCTAATTACCTTACAAACAGTACTGGAGTTAGAAAGATAGCCTGGGGTTAAGAGCACTTATTCCGAAGTCACTGGGACCAGAGTTCAGATTGCAGCATGCAAATAACAAGACATGGGTCCTCACAAATGTTCCAAAGGAAAGAGAGAAGGAAGGATGACTGTGTTTTCTGGCTTCCAGCATAACAGAAAAAAACACAAACCCAAGGTTGAGGAAGATACTCCTGTCTCCAAGGAAAAAGATGGAAAGTGATGGAGAATGACACCTGATGCCCTCTCTTGGCCTCTGTACACAAACACACACACACACACACACACACACACACATCTATGTATGTATGTATTGTGTATGTATGTATTATGTATGTGAGTGTATTATGCACTTACACACATGTGCATAAATTAATTAAATCTTTTAAAAATAAAATGTGTTGTAAGTGAAAGCTACAGGTAGCAGAGTCTACTTTTATCCCTGGGTAGGAAAAATAAAATTAAATAAAATGATTTTCAGAAAATTAAACTCCACCCCTTGACTTAAAATCAAAATTCAGGGAATCCTGACTGGAACTCAGGTCCAGGTTGTATTGTATATAGTCAGCATATCTACTTGGAGGTATATCTCCACCAGAGAGCCTAAACAAGGTGCCCTGCACATTGAAATGAGATGATGCATGCCAAACACCTAGACCTTAATAAAATCATTGCAGATAAGCATCAGGAGGTTATTGGCACAGAAGAAGTCCTCTTTACAATCACACATTAGCCAGATTTCCTACCTGTAATTAGGAATTTGTTAAGAGATGCTCACTGTCTTTGCTGCATTACCCAACCTTCAGGTTCTTATATCATTCTGCTACTTAGAAGTCACCTTTACATACCATGGAGGGCCTAGACAGTAAGTAAACTCAGATAGGCAAACAGGAATGAGTTGGACCAAGGTAGGAGGGGTCAGCATAGGTAGCTAGGAGTGGCTGGCTCTAAAGCAAACTGTTATAAAAATAAGCGCACACAGGAGAAGGTAGAGGAACACTTCACTAGCAAATACTAGTGTTCACGGAAAGGGAGACGTGGACAGGCATGGCTTGGCTTACCCTCTATCTCCTAAGTGCTCTCTGGGCTATGGCAGGAACCAGCACCTGCGCCCAGAGCTCTTGCCGTGAGTATAGTGATTGTTCTGATGGGGAAGGAGCAGTCCCCTCCAGAGGCAGAGATTTCAGGCATAGCTGTGCTGATGCAAAGGCGGTGGAACAGCAATCACTATAGGAGTGCCAAAGAGGCAGGTGTAAGTCAGGGCGGAGGCATGTTCCGTGGACTGTCCTCCATGGAAGTCATGTTCCATGACTTCAGAGCACAATACTCTGAGAATCAAGCAAATGCATTTTTTTTTATTGAAAGAGACTAAATTACGACTGCAGGCATGTTAGTTGCTGGAACAAGGTCAATACATAGTAGTAACTGAGAGCTTGGAGGATGTTTGAATATTTGCTGAGAACAAATTATATCTCAAGTCATCAAGAGTCTTCACAGAGAGGGAAGAGTAGAGGGAAATGAATATAAATCAGTGACTTCTGGGAAGTGGTTAGAAATCAAGTTAATTACCTCCGAGCTGTACTGCTCAAAGTTGGCACAGGAAAATTCACTTTAAAAATAGAGATCACTAGAGAAAGTGTAAGGACTAATGTACCTCTAAAGAAAAATGTTGATATTTTCTGTATTCCTCTTCCATCACTTGATCCCCAAAGCTCTCAGGCCTTCTGCTAAAAGGTCTAGAAAACATGGGAATTATGTTTCTGGGAAAGAGGCTGGGGCCTGAGGGGAAAGAGGGTTGAGTGACGATCTTTTTCAAGTGGGTTTTCTCTTCTCAGCTGTCCCCCCAGATCAGCAGCCCTGGGTTGATGGCCTACAAGCACTCATGGAGAACTCAGTGACTGAGTCAGACTTCCCAAACCCCAGCATCCTGATTGCCATGAACCTGGCCGGCACCTACAACCTGGAGGCCCAGAAGCTCCTGACTTACCAGCTCATGGCCAGTGACAGTGCAGGTTAGACACTGGAGCCCCTCCCTGCAGCCTGAATCTTCCACGCACAGGCTACCCCCAGACTCCAGCTCTGTGTCATTGCCCACCCCAGTGCTGCCTCTGATGGCACTTCATTCACTTTCCCTACGCAGCAGCAGAACATCTGTAACTAGACATATGAGACAGCAGAATAATCAGGAAAGGGGACAGGGATGCCCAGGAAACACCAAATTCAGGGAAGAAAGTGGGGGCTTCTGGTTCCAGACCTACTGCTTATGAATAAGTCACCAGATGCCACTTACTCACCTTGCCCTCCTAGGACAAAAACAATAATTGACAGTAACAACAAAGTTTGAGGTTGACTTACTTCACAGGAATTGCCTGAAGGTTCAAAGTACATAACCAAGTTTACTTTCTGCCTGGAAGCATCCATGGACTTGTACAAACATTCTCAATTCTAAACAGAAACTGGGGATTCTTCTTTAGTATATATTAATTATATGAAATAAGGAGTTTCATTACACAGGTATTGAGTCACACAGACAACACTAGATTTAATGTTTCCTCAAGGATTTGCTTCAGTAGCTCCTTCTTTGGAAAAAGGAGATTTTAAAATGACATGAGTGCACTGCTTGAAAAGTCCAAACAGATGTGAGGCTGGGGCAGGCTGTGTGTGCTGACACTCACCTGTAACCCCAGTGCTCAGCAGCAGCATCTCTGTGAGTTCCAGACCAGCCAGGGATATAGAGTGAAACATTGTCTCAAAAAAAAATTAAAGGTCGGGGCCAGCAGTTGGGAAATAGGCTAGTGAAACTGCTCTGGGGTACAAGGCTCCGTGGGTAAAGGCACCAGCTATGCAGGTCTCACAGTCTGAATTCAATCCCCAAAATCCACATAACAATAGGGGGAATAACTGACTCCACAAACAGGGCTTTTGACCTTGACAAGTGCATCGTGGCTTTTGTGCATGTGCACATGCATGAACACACACATACAGTAATAATAATAAACATACATTTTAAGTTTAAAACCCAAGTGCAATGCCCAGTGTAGCACTTAGCAGCACCTTGCCTAAGAATGCCTGCCCTTGTCATTCTGTTCTCTCTTGTTGCAGACCTGACAAGTGGGCAGCTCGCCCTCACCATTATGGCTCTCACCTCCTCCTGCCGAGACCCTGGAAGTAAAGTGTCCATTCTACAAAAGAAAATGGAGAACTGGGCACCTTCAAGTAAGATCTCATGGGAAGGAAGGGAAGAGTGATGGGTCCTTCCTGACAATTTTCAAACCAGAAAGGAAAATTATGGAAGTGGGAAGAGTGAAAAGTCGGGGGTGGGGGGCATGAGGCCACCTCTGCTCTGACGATCCCCCCACTGACCCCTGTGAGTCTCACCTCTCAGCCAATATGAAGCTGACCGGGAAGCCACCATCCACCTGACCCTTCTCTTCAGATGGCAGATGACACTCTTACTCAGTAAAACACTGGCATCTTCCTTTGTCAGTACTGTGTCTTTCTATGATGACAGGTTTTCTAATGATTTCTATTTAAAGGCTTTAGCCCACATTACTCAAAAAGTCTCCAGTGTGGTAAGTGCTAATCTAATGATGGTTCTGTCTCTTCTGAGGCCCGGGTGCTGAATCGTCAGCCCTCTATGGGCCTGGTCTGGCGATCCTCGCACTGTGCCAGAAGAATTCAGAGGCAACCTTACCCATTGCGGTTCTCTTCGCTAAGACCCTGATGATGGAATCCTCTCCCTTCAATGTGGGTAAGCTGTTGCCATCAGACACTGACCCAGGCTGAGAGTACCAGGGTCACAGTAGATGAGAGGTGGGGATGGAGGGGGAGATAAAGGAGAAGTAGAGCCGAATGCCACACAGGTGGCCAAGGATGAAATCACTCAACAAATGTTTTTTGGACATGTGAGTTAAGGACAGCCCTCCACTGGGACAATAAACATGCCACACAAGTCATAAATTATTTTCAAATAAAATGGAGATGTCTTGCCTCTGCCCTACCTTTCCCTCCTTGTTACTGATTCTCCCACACTCTGTGTTTCAAGATGTTTCTCCTTTTGCCATCCAAATGCTCTTTCTATAACCAGCTATTTTCTGAAACCAACACAGGAACCTTCTTACTCCTTTGCTTCACTGGCACTGGGCTGCCTATGAGTGGAATCCTTTTCCTGCCTGATGTCCTTTCCTGTGTTTGGCATTTCTGTACTGATCTCTCCTCTGTTGGGGCACATGGCATAGAGCCCTCTGCCACCCTCTAACCAATAATATCATGTGAGGCTTTTGCTCACTCCACAGGCCTCAGCGGCAAGGTTTCTCCTTTTACTATCAAATAAGCAGGTAGATACAGTCTGGGTCTTGTCCCAGGAATCAAGAACAGACTGGTATCCCTTATATCTGGAATTTCATACATGGTTGGGACATCAGTTCAAGAAGTATGGTGGACTTCTTTGTGTTCAGGTGTCAATAACACTGTCACTTTTAACGGTGCTCTGAGAATTCAGATGAGGTCGGAAGACCAGCGAGAAAGTTGCCACTTGCTAGTGTTTTTTTATCGTTCTGGTCTTGTCAGGGTTTGCTCCTTTGGTCCATACATGTTTATCACATGCAAACAACAAAAAGTCCCTGTACTGGGTGCTATGGGAGATATAGAGTCACCACTGCCCAAGCATTTACAGAGCCCAGGAACTACAACACATGACACAGAACACTGACAGAGCAAAACAGGCATAAACCACAGTGGCTAGAGACTCAGGCTGCTGTGCTGGGAAGACCAAGATGGCTTCCCTGAGCAGCTGACAGTTCGGCCTTCCAAAACTGCTGACATGGAAATGAGAGAAGTGAGGCTAAACACGTCTAGAGCTGTTGAGTTGTAAACACATGTTTCTAAGTCTGCTGCTCACTGGCTCTGTGGCCTTGGCAGTTACTTCACTACTCTGAGCTCCCATTTCCTCATGTCTTAAATGAAGATAGGTCCCATTCCACAGGCTGTCCCGAGAGCTACAGGAGGTCCTTTAACTCGATTACAATAAGCAACTGATGATGAACACTGGCTGTGGTGGTGATTGTGGTGGGGGTCTGTCTCCCTTCTGCCTTACAGACACAGGAGCAGTGGCAACCTTGGCTCTGACCTGCATGTACAACAGGATTCCTGTGGGGTCTCAGGAAAACTACAGAGACCTGTTTGGTCAGGCACTGAAGGCTATTACGGAGAATATCAGCTTGAGGATCAAAGCTGATGGCATCATTGGAGACATCTACAGCACTGGCCTTGCTATGCAGGTAACCAGATCCTATATGCTCCTAATCTAGGCCAGACTAACAACCTTGGACTGTAAGGCCAAGGGACTGTGCATCTACAAACGTGCCTGGGAAAGTCTAACTAATATGATTTGGGGTCAATTCCTGAACTACCTTGCCTCAGTTTCTCCACTAAGAAAATGTAGGTGTTTGCTAACCCATAGACAGAATGTGAAGACAAACCTAAAGGAATTCATTTTTCCTTTCTTTGAAAAAAAAAATGAAACAAATAAACCAAGATTTTTTGAAGGTTTACTATCAATGATGACCAGTTTACTAGTAACAGTCATACATCACCGAATGTTCGGTGTACACATATGAAGGCAGGTTTTCCCAAAATAGTGATGGAATTTTGTGCTTCAAACTTACCAGGAGAGTGTTCTTTTTTTTTCCTGTTATCTTTACCCACAAAACATTGGTTTGTATTTAAAATGATTAATGTAAGTAATGTAAAGTTGACTTAGATACACACACACACATACAAATAAAAATTACAAAAATGATCTAGTAAATAGTAGAGCCAAGCCTGTATCTCAGCTGAGTCTGTAGTCCACTCTAGATTTCCCTCAACTTATCTCCAGGCTTGAATTGGGAAAGATGCTTTTTGTTCTTTTTTAAAAAGTAACTGAAATATAACTGTATTCCTTTCCTGCCCCCATTTGGCACACCAACTTTTTTTTTATTTATTCTCCTTACATCATGCTCACTGCCCCTCTCCCATTGACCCCCTACCACAATCCTTCCCCCATCCCCCTTTCTCCTGTGAGTGGGTAGGGCCACCACTGGGTATCCCTCCACCCTGGACTTCAAGTCTCTGTGAGGCTAGCTGTATCCTCTCCCACTGAGGCCAGACAAAGCAGCCCAGCTAGAAGAACATATCCCACATACAGGCAACAGCTTTTGGGATAGCCCCTGCCCCAATTGTTCAGGACACACATGAAGACCAAGTTGTACATCTGCTACATATGGGGGGGGGGGGTGTCTAGATCCAGTCAATGTATGCTCTTTGGTGGATGGTTCAATCTCTGAGAGCCCCAAGGGTCCAGGTTAGTTGATTCTCTTGGTCTTCCTATGGTGTTCCTATTCACTTCCTGGCCCACAAGGGAAAGATCCTTCTTGACAGCCCCAAATCTGTCACCATCCTCCAGCCCCTGTTGACTAGGGCAAGAATCCTCCATGGAAAATAGATGCATCCATGATGATGGAGAGAGATTATCAACCAGACTCAGAAATTATAAAAGTCACAGGTGGTCAAATCCTCTAGCCATACTGAGATATTGGTGGTCTAAAATTTCTAATATCTTAGGAGATTAAGAGAAAACTGCATCATAAATTCCAAACCTCAGAAACCCCAGGAAAGGGAGAGGGCTGAAGCCCTAAGCTTTGTGTAGCTCTGAACTACTATTAGAAGGAAATCATCTCCTGAGAGAAAAAAAGAGACTGGTGTTGGTACTCTCCACACACTAAAAATTAGAGAAGAGTCCATAGAGTATATGTAATCGTCAGTGTCAAGCGTAAGAATAAAGACAGATCACCAGTCCAAAAAACCATGTGTGGAAATGTCTAAGAGGAAAGCTGCTTCTCATGGTCACCACAATTTTGTCATGAAACAAAACTATTTCCCATGACTGAACCATAAAACAGCATCCCCAGAACTCAGGTCTAGAAACTTCCATGGAAAGCAGGAAGCCTGAAGGAATGAGCCTAAGATGGGGTTTGCCAGGTGGGACCCTTGCTAACCTTAAAGTTTCTGATTGGTTTATTGACATATGCAGAACTGTTTACTTTGCCAATCTGGCATATGAATTCTATTTGGGATTTCATTGCTTTCTAGGTACTCTGGTAGATTATGCCAAAGAACAAAAGCTTTTCTTATCAAAGGGTATACCACTCCCCAGGTAGATTTCTTGTCACTTACAACACATAACTTCTCCCTTCCTGCTTGTCTACATATGTACCTGGCATTTACTCAGAAGCCTGAAGAGTCCAACCAATGGGTGTCTAATCTATAACCATTATCTAATCTGAAAAGGTGTACTGTTGAGATCAAAGGGTTCTAGACCTATTACAACAGGGTTTGAGTTTCAAGGCTGCCCCCATCTAAGACAAATGTTGACTTTCCTTGAGTTTCATTTTCCCCATAAAAGCAAGGCCGTTGAATAACATGTGATATACAAAAGCATCACAAGTACAGTGCCATGCCCACTCACTGTCCATGGACTCTAAGCAGAACAGGAGTGCTATAACCCTTCCCAGCCTTTGCTCACTCACCTTCTTCCTAAATGACAGTGCTTGCATGGCCCAAGACACTCTCGAGCCTTCCTAAAGGCACTTCTACCCTGAAACTTCCCGTCCTTCCATCACCGTCTACTGCACCCAAGTTTCCTTTGCTAGGAACCGACCTTGATGAGGAGTCTGGTAAGATTTTTCATACAGAGTTAGCAATTATTTCTGATGGTTTAATGCTCTAGCATGTTGGAATTAAATGTTTTATTTCCAGGAAAAAATATATCACAGTAGAAGCTGTTACCGCTGAGGAGTATCTAGATAATACTCTTAGACTAACCTGCCTTGTTAAGTGGCCTCTATGGAGAGTTGCAGTCTGCATTTGCTGAAGTTAACAGGGTGATCGTACCTGTCACAAATGTCTAGGTGCCCACTCTGCTCTACCTAGCTGAGACAACCATTGCTGACTCTCCTCCTCCCATTTTCTCTTCCCAGCTTCATGCAAACTTGTCATTGGCAAACAAAGCTTACTACCACACTTGGAGACTCTAGTTAGCATGACTGTTAAAGGAAGGGAGGATGCAATGATAGTTTCCACATCATGCCTTGCAAAATGCTTTCCCAAACTGGTTCACTGGACCCTCGAATGATGCCCCCTCCAAAGGCAAGCAGGATTTATACTTTCTAATTTAGCCCTCAGAGACAGAAAACTTTCCCAGAGTGCATTGCTTGTACAGTAATCCAGACTTGTTTTGCAAGTACCAGACACCCAATTTTAAAATGACAATTTAATAATTCACATACCTGAGGATTTCCAAGGCTAGATGAAGTGGTTTCAAGAATAACCAGAGTAAAAAGGTCAAATGATACATCAGGGACCACTCTTAGTAATCTCTCATCCTTGGTTTCACTTATTCTCTCCTGCGGTGTGGAATTTAATGGAGTTAAGATGGAATTTAAGACAGCTTGGTGTTTACTCATACAGACCCAACTGAAATACACAAGCAAGAGACATGTTTTTTTCTTCTAGTACTGGTGTCTCAGGGAAGAACCAATTGGTGCATGAATCTACCAGTCACTCTTCCCAAGAAGACCAATGCAACTGAGGCCATGACTCTATCCAAGGCCAGAGTTGTGGAGACTATGACTGACAGTCCTGACATAGACACAGGCTTTGGGAGAAATTCACCAAAAACTGTGCGCGACAACACAAATCAAAAGCAGTGTGCTGCATGTGCCAGTCCAGGTTGCCCTAGACTACAGTTCCTTCTAAGGCTTTCTTCCTTACCCTTGTTCTACAGCTAAGAACTATTCATGAGCACAGCAACCCTGACAGTATTCCCTGACTCTCATCATTGACCAGATAATTGTTCGGTAGCTATTTTGTTATTGTTGTTGTTATTTTATCTTTTGTGTATAAGGTATTTTGCCTACATATATGTATATGCATCACATGCAAGCCTAGTACCTGAGGAGGCCATAAGAGGGCAAGACCATAAGAGGATGATAGATCCCCTGGAAGTGGAGTTACAGATGGCTGTGAGCTGCCATGTGGGTTCTGTGAATTAAGCCAAGGTCCCCAGGATAAGCAGACAGTGCTCTAACCACTGATCCATCTCTCCAGCCCCTCATTGTTACTTCTTTAAGTAAGCATTTGTTTGTTGCTGTTAGGTGGGAAACTGTACCCACAGCCTCATTCATGGTAGGCAAATGCCTTTGCCACTGTGTTACCCCTCCACTCCTTCTGTGATTATCATGGGACAGATGCTGTGAAAGAAAAATGCAAGTCCAAACCTTGTGCTGCTTCAGTTTGGATTCTAAGAAGACCATAAAGATCAGCAATCAAGATCACCCCTCATAAGAGCTAGGTAGGTGGGGACACCATACCTAATCTCCCCTCTCTTTCTCTCTCCTGCTCATGCCCACCCTAGGCTCTCTCTGTGACACCTGAGCAACCTACTAAGGAGTGGGACTGTGAGAAGACTATGCATACAATACTGAATGAGATTAAGAGGGGGAAATTTCGAAACCCCATGTCCATTGCCCAAATTCTCCCTTCCTTGAAAGGCAAGACTTACCTAGATGTGCCCCAAGTAACGTGTGGTCCTGGTAAGTACTTCTCAATGGCCTCCCCTTCTCACATCACAAATTTGCTACTTATAGTACAATAGCATGTGGCTTGATGTTGAGTAGCATGTGAGATTGTTTTGTCAATTCATCCCTCATGGATAGAGCAACAACTGATCTCCAACCCTAATAATGTGTACTAGCACACAGCCACATTGTCTATAGCCTTCAGAATTCATCTCCTCACACTAAGCACCTACTTTAAGGAAGTAGAAGGCCCATGGTCACCACAAGAAGCTTCATTCATTCCACAAATGCACTGCCAAGCATCACTATGTCTTCTCTGCTCTTTACAAAGTCATAAAACAGACATACAAACTACAGTCTTTACAGTAATGAAATCAGTATTAAATAGAAATCAATGCCATCTACATTGTAAAAGCAAAAAGAAGAAAAGGAGGAGGAGACTAATTACCAACTGTTGATTTTATTTGGGCATAAAAGGCACAGATGAAACTCATCCAAGCCTTTAAGATCTAATAACGACAGCCTGACACTCACAAAACACCAACAGGATAGGGTGGGGACTTGACATCTTACATTATAGCATCTTTGTAACCAATCTAATACTGAAATATTTACAATTCATATTGCCCATGTAGAGCCTTCCTAAAACTCTTGTCACTCCAGAAAAAAAATCTCTGAAATCAATTCCTTCAATTCTTTTTTGGTATCAAATACTTCCTCCTGAATGAACCAGCTTCATATTGCAGGAAGAAATTATAGGATCTTCATAGACTTCAGTGCTGAATCTACAGGAGCCAAAGTCAAGCAAACCCATTGCCATTGTATGAAGCATTGCTACCTTGGCCTCACTACCTAGGCTGCTTCCCAGTGACATCACAAGTTTAATATGGAGTCTTTGCCAGGACTCTAGAGTAGTTGTCCAAATATTTTGTTAAATAATTTAAAGGTTACTATTTTCTTGAAATCTTTTCTGGGATATATTGTCAGTATCAATGATTTTGCATCCTTAACTCAAATCCCAAAACCTTTGATAAACTTGACCTTTTTGTTCCTCACAGATCATGAAGTGCCACCAACTTTAACTGACTATCCTACTCCGGTCCCCACTTCAGCATCTAACATCACGGTCATATACACCATAAACAACCAACTGAGGGGGGTTGATTTACTGTTCAATGTGACCATTGAGGTTAATGTGAAAAGTGGATCTGTGCTACTTGCTGTCCTAGAAGAAGCACAGCGCAAAAACTCCATGTTCAAGTGAGTGGTGCAAGCAGTGTTGCCCTCCCCGGGCCTGACTCAGATTCTTATACTCTCCTCCCTGTCCTCTCTCTCCTGGTATCACATAACGGGTAACTAGTAGAGTTCAAAGCTAAGCATGGATTTGTCTGCCTTTGAAATTTACATTCTACCCACTAAACTGTTAGGAAAGAGCAGAATATGGAAATAGATCACAGAGGAAAGTGTAAACGTTGGGAAATGCCAACTGTTTGAAAAAAGAGGAAGCAATAGAGGAAGATATGGAAGTCACAGAGGGAGATAGAAGGAGTCAAAAGACCATGCGAATGCATGAAAAAGAAAAGAGGACACTTGACACCCAAACCCTCTGGATATACTTTACAAGTTTACCATTAATATTGCCCAATTCTTCTTCTGTCTGTAAATATAAAAATGACACATGACACATAGTAGAAACTTGGAGAGAAAAAAACAAAGAATCAACCGCATCCATAACCACACTATAATCAGTTATTTAATAATCTTGTAGAACTTTTTCTACACTTAATACAAACAGCTGTGATTCATCAGTTTCATGGACTGGCATACTTTTCTCTAAATTTGTGTCCCTTGTTTTCTACGATTTATTTTATCTCTAATGACATAGGGAGCAGGTATGTGCATGTGAATGCAGGTACCTATGGAGGCCAGAGGCACCAAACCCCATGATTCTTTCTGTAAGGTCCTCCAAGGATTTGGACATCACTAACAGTGCACCCCATACAATCCTCATGCACACTGTCCTCTATGATGGCTACTCCTTTTACTGCCATACAATATTCTATACAAGACAACCATAGGCTTCAGCTGCGCCATGGAGATATGTGTGGTGCAATGAGTAGAGATGTTTAATTGTACATGCTTATGGCACTCATTCAGCTGGAGTCCTCAACATACCAAACAGAAAGAAACCCATAGAATCTGGCAAATGCATACTCTGCAAGATACAGCATTTGTTCCAAATAACATATCCATACAACGTGAATACCTAAATATGGAAATGCCTATCAACCTACTCAACTGAAAACATTAACCAAAACCCTTCAAGTGCTATTCATTGAAATTCTACTTTAAGCAGCATGATTTCATGCTCACTAGTCATTTGTATTTTCTCTTCTGAACATTATTTTTATCTGTTCTTTAAAGCATTTGAACATTTGTCTTTCCATTTTGCCTCCTGTTGCCTGGCTTCAATCAAGACTGTCTACATTTTATTCTTAGATTTGAAACCACAATGACATCCTGGGGCCTTATTGTCTCTTCTATCAACAATATCGCTGAAAATGTTAATCACAAAACATTCTGGGAGTTCCTTAGTGGCAAAACACCTTTGGGTGAAGGTAAGAAAAGCATAGGAATGTCTTTTTCCTCCAGTTGGAAGGCTACATTTACTAATTCTTTAATTAATATACTTGGCTAATATGATAGTGTGCATGCTTATAATAAGGGTATGTATAGGAATTGTCATAAAAAATCATTACATACTCTGCAATTATTAGAGACTCTAAATTCAAGAGACAAGAAGTGGGTTATACATTGATGGTTAACTCCAAGACACCAGGAGTGCATCAGTGTAGCATTAAAGGAAGAAATAAAAGCACTTCCGACTTCTCCTTGGGGCCATTTCACCAAGATCGAGTCCAGCTTTGCGTTCTCTACTTCATCAAACCTGTGCCTTCCATCCTCTGTCTTTCTGTTGCATGAGTCTGCATCTGTGTCTGCTGTAAGAAGGCTGTCCTGTCAATCTGTCTGGCCCTGTGTGTGATTGTGTGTACCTGCCATGTATCAATTATATGGCTGTGTGTTTGCCCCTCACAAGGCTTTACTGTGTCTTTATTGAACAACACAGAGAGCATCACATGGGGAAGGAATGGGATACTTTACAGAAATATTTAACAGTCCTACAAACACCAGTGTTTATCAACTGATTTTCATAAATAGATGCTTTCAAACTTTACGGTAGATTTCGGGAAGTTGTTTTTATCTTATGTATTTGCTGCTCTCGGGAAATTATATGCATGCATTGTTCTGGGTCTGGGTCTTGGAAAAGTACATAACAAGAACTTAAGATTATACCCATGCATCATCTTAGGGAGTAAAAGTTGATTACATGGAGAATTCAAGGCAAGTATTCAATTCTTACACTTCTCTTAAAGGCGGGTTAAGCAAAAAGGCTGAGTACACAATAGTCTTTAGTTGTAAGTAACCTCAAGTTATATTATGAAGCCTGCAGTGAGGTCTAGCAAAAGTTCCAGTCTCTTACAGTGTAAGAGATATTTCAGAATATTGCATCACCACAAGATGTCAAAGTCACCTGTTTGAAAAATGAGCCTAGAATTTGACAGAACAGAAATCAAGTCCAGGTTTCCAAACTCTAGGACAAGTGAGCTTTCTGACAAAATTTTTCTACATGAGAGAAGAAAGGGATTATCCCAAAAAACATACTCCACAAAATGGTAACCTAAAAGCTGAAAGTTGGGATTCCATAGATATTTGTACAGCAATCTATAAAGCAAATACAAAAGGAATATAGCGTCTTTACAAAACAAAAAAGGAAGAAGAAAGAAGAGGGAGAGAAGAAGGGAAAAGGAAGGAGAGAGGGGAAGAGGGGAGCGGGAGGGGGAGGGGAGGGGGGAGAGCGCACCCTAGGGGCTGAAGAGATGGCTTCAGAGTTAAAGGCACCTACTGCTCTTGCAAAGGACCCAGCACCCACATTGAGTGTTTTGCAACAGCCTGTAATCCCAGTTCCTTCTTCTGTCCTCCATGAGCACCTTCACACATGAGTTGCACATTCACACACACACATGTGCATGCACACACACACAACAACAACAACAACAACAACAACAACAACAACAATAATAATAATAATAATAATAATAATAAATATTTTTAGAAGAAAGAAAGAAATCCCTAAACAGGTCTAGCAAGAGCTGGTAAAGACGTTTGACACCAGGCTTAGTAGCCTGACTTTGATTCCTGGGACCCACATGATAGAAAATGAGAATCAGCTCTCACAAGTTGTCCTCTGAGCTTCACATGCATGCGTCCACACACATACACACAAATAAATAACAATAATAAAAATATTTTAAAAGAAATCCTTAAACATTCAAAACTCACATTTCTGCCCACTCTATGGTGATCTTACCCCTCTGTCAAGGTTAATGGGCTGGTGTTTGGCACAGGAAGTTTGTGCCCCGTGAACACTTGTTATCCTCTCCCTTGCTCCAGGGGTTGCTTACTATATTCCCTTCAACTACGAGCACATCACAGCCAACTTCACCCAGTACTGAGGAGGAGTATCTTCTGTCGCATGTGACCATGGGTTTTGTTCATATCATTTCAAATATGTGCCAAGAAAAGTGGATATTAACAATGCTACTCTGTTCCTGAGCCACTGTGTGGAATAAATGATGCAGGTTCCTGGTGTGCTCACCATTGTGATTCATGAAATAAAATTTCTGGCTTCTCAAAACAAACTGTCAGTTGTAAATTTATATCAATCACAAGGGTGAAGAAAAGCCTCAGTGATATTTGGGGAGATCAGTGCAATCTTCTGGACTAAATGATCCAACTACTTACACAGATAAACATTAAAACTCCTAACTGGGTTTCTTATACTAAGTGTTCTTTTACAACTCACCTAATACAGACATATATACAGATACATTTGTATTAAATGAACAAAATTATTCCATATATAACTCCAGAATGTTTTGTAGCTCAGTAAATGATGTCATAATTTCTAGTTTTTCTGAGTAAAGTCATTTTTAAATTGTTTCATGGTTGTAGAGGAGGCCAGAGAAATGGCTTGGTTGGCAGGTAAGAGCATGTGACTGCCCTTCAATGTGAGCACCCATAGGGCAGCTCACAACTGTGTAAAGAGACTCTCTTTTAAGCATCACCTGTCAATAAAAAGGCTGATGGCCAATGAGCTAAGGTAAGAAATAGGCAGTGGGATACTGGCAGGAGAGAGCTCAGAAAGACGCTGAGGGAGACACTGAAGAGACACAAAAGCCGAAGTGGTTCAGGATTAAAGACGAGGTAACTAACCACATGGCAGACATAGAATAGTTTAAATGGGTTAAATAAATTAAGAGCTCACCAGGGAATGAGTCAAAGCTTGTGGCCTAGACATTTAATAGTAAATAATTAGTCTCAGAGTCATCATTCCAGGAGCTGGGGCTGAAAAGGAAAAATGAATCTAAAAATGTCCTTACACAACTGTTTGTACCTCCAACCCCAGGCAATCCAACACCCTCTTCTGGCCACTGCATGCACATGGTGCACAGACATACATGCACATACATAAAAGCACACAAAACACCCATACATAAAACAAAATTTAAAAAGTAAAGATGCCCCTAAGGATTAAGAGGTTGATTGGTGAATAAAGTGCATGTTGTACAATCATGAAGAACTGAGTCTGGTTCCCCAGCACCCAAGGCATGGGATCATGTGAACATCCACAACACCAGCACCTGGGAAATAGAAATAGGCAAGTGCTAGAGGCTTACTTGCCAGGCAGTCTACCCTGAACAACAGAATCCAGTTAAAGACCCTGTCTCAAAGACTAAGATGGAGCACACTCTAGGAAACACCTGATGTTATTCTCTGGCCTCCATATGTGCATACATGGACAAGCACATCCAAAATTGTACACCCACCTAAACCAAACATACACAAAAATAAAGCAATAGTCTTCAAACAGTGTGAGAAATCTGGATTGGGAACCAAAAGACTGGGCCACCATTCTGACCATGCGTGTAATAAACACACTGGCTCACCTGGGCAAGTATCCAACTAAAGCACCAGTTTCCTCATTGGTAAAATAAGGAGACCTAAACTAAGCTCTATCCTTAGTTTAGAAAAGGTTAAAGAATTGTCACCTTAGCAGGCACGGCAGTGCCCACCAGTAATCCCAAAACATAGGAGGGTACAGAATCCAAAGTTTGAGCCAGACTGGGATATACACTGAGAAAGAGGAGAGAGAACCCTTTAAGATATGTAAGTTGTTTATAATAATATAACAATAACAAAAATATACTAGCTGGAATAAAAAAAAAAAAAGAGTGAATTCAAATGCAATTGTCCCAGCAGATCACAAACGCATGCACAAGCTCATTATTACATCCTTCATAGCACTCGAGAATGCACTTGGCTTGGGTGTCTGACTACACGGGCATATTGGGCCCTCTAATGGTCACAGATAGTAAAGCCTAAACTTTGGAAGAGTAGCCAGTCACTTATATTTTTGTAATGCTAGGGGGTAGGGGGAAGACAGAAAGGAAAATATTTTCCCCAAGGAAGAAGTGTAAGTGACCTATGTTAAGTACAAGTACAACACCCTCTTAAAAACTAGAACCAAATAAATGAAACCTTCTACCCTTTCCAGTGGAGAGAAAGAAAAGACAAGTCTGCAGAGTGGGAAAGATGGTTTCAATCTATAAAAGCAGGCAGTAGTTAGGAAACAAAATACATAACAAAAGAATTTAATATAAGCATTCTTTTAAATTAGTATACATACTTATGGGCTTTGTACTGAGGTGTTCACTGATATTTTATTCTTCTTGATCCTCTCCCCTGCCCCATCCCTGCTGGTATCCTTCCATTCCCCTCTCGTCCTTTCGTGTCACATGTATTCTGTTACCCTTTTTCCTTCTCTTTCCTCAATTATCTCGCCTGAGACTTCTCCTCCCATTGGTCCCCTTTCTAGTTTCAGCACACATGCACAAACTAAAATGGAGAGTCTGCCTGTGTGACATAACAAGCAGTTTTGAATTGATAAAGGAAAAGTGAACAAGTACATATGAAAAACAATCTAGCACACATACAAGCAAATCACAGACGTTGAAATCAAAAGCATGAGGGAAAGCTAGATGTCACTCATCGTCTTAGGCAGGGTTTCTATTCCTGCACAAACAACATGACCAAGGTGCAATTTGGGAAGGAAAGAGTTTATTGAGCTTACACTTCCATGCTGCTGTTCATCACCAAAGGAAATCAGGACTGGAACTCAAGCAGGTGAAGGAGCAGGAGCTGATGCAGAGGCCATGGAGGAATGCTGCTTACTGGCTTGCTTCTCCTGGCTTGCTCAGCTGGCTTTCTTATAGAGCCCAAGACTACCAGCCCAGGGATGGCACCACCCACAAGGGGCCCTCCCGCCTTGATCACTAATTGAGAAAATGCCTTACCGCTGGATCTCATGGAGGCATTTCCTCAACTGAAACTCCTTTCTCTGCGATAACTCCAGCTTATGTCGAGTTGACACACAAAACCAGCCAGTACACTTATGTATGAAGAAATTAGAACTAACATATCACCACTGTGTGACTTACAATTCATTAGACTGGAAGGCGTTATCAGGTATCAACTTTTGTCAACTATCTCACCCAGCTTTTGCTCACTACCTTTATCCAGAAAGTGCTGGGCTGATATTTTGCTATTTGCTACTGCTATTGTGTTTCTTCATTACGTTCTCACTTTAAAATGGCAACTGCTAGTGGCTAGAGAGATGGCTCAACTGTTAAGAGCAATTGCTGTTCTTTCAGAGGAAACACCTACTGGCAGTTTACAAGCACCTGGGCAGCAACTACAGCTCCCTCTTCTGGCCTGTGTGGGCACATGCACATACATACAAATGTCTTGTATACATGCAAATGTCTTGTAAAATTGTCCCTTATAGTTACATAATTTCAAAATCTAAATGCCTGATACTACATAATACAACACTGAATTAAATTTAGGGGGAAACTGCCCCTCGGCTCAGTGCTATTTTAAGTAGAGAGATAATAGTGAAAATAAGACAGGAAGGAGGGGGTTCTCTAGTTCTTCATTTTTAGACTCCTCCCAATCAAGGTGCTTGCCTCTGATCAAGCACCTTTGTTGACCTTCTTGGGATAGGTGGCACCTGTTGTAGGATGAATTACATCTCTTTTTAAAAAGGGGGGGCTTGGAGTTCTGATGCCTCCCTGGTCCTTCAAAATGTGGCCTTTTGCCAGGGCAGAAGGGGAAATATGGTCTTTACAAAGGTAAGCAAGTTAAAATTATGTCCTTAGGGTGGATTTGTAAAATCTGTTAATACTTGGAAAGATGTATAGCACAGGTGTATAGATTTGTAAATAATGTCCCCAGTATATCTTATCTACAAGCATTCTAGGCTGTACTTACTGTTTAAGGGCACACAGATTTAACATGACTTAAACACAACAAACATCAATCTCTTTTGCTAATCCCATTTGTCTCCAAAAACCTTGGATACAAATCCTCTTGTTCGAATGATAACAAAGCTCCAGCCTCAGGAAAAATAATGTGTGCAGCATTTCCAAAAGAATAATTATACATTATTTCATTTCCCTTTGTTATTAGATTATGGTGTGGTCCATTCACTACAGCAGCCAATCCCCTTAACTACCCAGCCATCTCTCCAGCCCCTTCTCTTGGATTTCTTGAAGGGAAAATTTTGAAGACAGAACACTGCCCCTCTTGAAACCGAACTGAACATTTATAGAACAAATTAATCCTGTTAAACTATGCCAGCTTGAGATGACCACCGTGCCAAACCAGAACTGAAACTATGACCAACCTAGACCAGGTCTGCTTAGTTATGCATGCTTTTAGCAGACTCCCTACTCAATGGTCCATTTCGTCCACTATTTAAACTTAAAGGTGCCAGGTGTGGTGGTATGTGCCTTTAATCCCACACTGAGGAGGCTGAGGCAGGCAGATCTCTGGGAGTTCGAGGCCATCCTCATCTACATAGTGAGTTCTAAGACAGCTGAAACTACATAGAGATTCTGTGTCAGATAAATAAATAAATAAATAAATAAATAAATAAATAAATAAATAGCTTAAAGCTCATATCAGGGTCATGAAGACGGTCTTGGATGGTCATTGGAGCCCATCATCTGTTATTCCAAATGAAGCCACCTTAAATGAATGGCTTTTCGGCATTACTTTCTTTTAATTAGCATATTGAGGACTGGTGATTGAACCCAGCCGGTTGGAACTGCCCAAGCCAGTGCTTTTACATTGAAAACTCCAGCTACAGCTCTTTTGATAGATTTGTCAAGACCAAACTCAGCAAACGCACAGTAAATAAGCCAATGACAAATCAATGGCATCTTTCTATGTCCCTACAGAAGGGACATAAATGTAGGGAAAGTTAAGGGAACAACTTGCCTACCAAACCTCAGGCTTTTACAGCTTTCTACACCGAGGAGAAAACCCAGATCGGTCATTAAGCAGGAAAAAACTGAAAGACTCTCGCAGAAACTTGAAACACCCTGGGCGTGGCTTGGCGTGCGGGACCTTTAAGCCGCAGTTACCTGATCCGGAACCAGGTGCTGGGCTCAAGTTTCCTCTACTTCCGACGGGACTCTGTAAAAAACGGAACAGAATAACGTCACTTCCTGTCTTGTGTCCTCCGGCATACCAAGCGCTGAACTGAGAAAAGCTACTGTTTTCGCTGAGAGAAACTTGACCCGGCTGCACGCGCGTGGCCATGTGGAGGCTGCTGACGCGCGCCCCCGCGCCGCTCCTGCGGATGCACTTTTCAGGTCAGAAAACCTGTTTGATCTTTGAAAAAGGCATTTTCCTGTTCTTCTTCCTCACATTCCAAAGTATATCCTTACTCCGATAGGACCTGTGCTTTCCTTTCCCCACCTCCACTATGCGGATGCCTGAGTCCTGGGAGACGGTGCTCCGTGATCCTAGTTGCTTCCTTGGGAGCCCATTTAGTGGAACTCGTATTCCCTCGACACCTCTGTCAGGAGTGATCCGGAGTGTAACAACAATGGTTTGATTTGTCTTTGTAGATTCTTGGGCAGCCCTTCCCACCAGTGCTGGTCTGAAGACGCTCCTCCCAGTTCCAGCTTTTGAAGGTGAGTACTTGTCATTTCCACTTCTTTTTCTCTGAGAAAAAAACATCGTAGGTGTGCTTGTGCTTCCTCCCTCCATGGAGTGATTCAACGAATATATGTAAGGAAGGTGAACTGTGCTGCCAAGCAGTGTTCTAAGCATTGGAAGAAAGGAACAAAAGAAACCATGGAAGTCCCTCGCGGTTGCAAAGCAAATAACTATTAGGTTAGTTCCCAGGCATCCCACCACTGATATGTGTGGCCCATGGTCTACCCAGTCATTACTAACCGGGCGTTTATTAGATTTTTTTATCTTCTAAGAGTACATATGTGCATACACTTAGCAGTAGTAACCAGGTACATTGCAGTCCTGTACATCTAACATTACTCTTTAATATACTAAAAACTCCAAAAATGCCAATGGCCTGGACATCTGAGGGTCTTCTGCACATAACTGTTAAACTGTGTGGGCTGGAGCAATGACTCAGCAGTTAATAACACTTGTTGCTCTTGCAGAGAACCCAGGTTCAATTCTCAGAACCCACACGACGGTTCATAACCATCTGTGACTCCAGCCTCAGGAGTTCCTACATCCTCTTCTGCACATCAATACAAGCAGACAAACACTCGTACCATTTTTAATAAAGTGCTGTGTGCGGTTAGAAGGGCGTACTAACTTGTAAGTGAAAGAAAGCCTTTCTAGGTCTCACAGAAGCTGCCCATGGGGGAGGGGGGGTTGTAACTTGGAACAGCAACTTTATAATTCCCCTGATAATCTGAGGACTCTTTGAGGTTTCCTGTTTTGTTTATTTCTATCATGGAACCATTTTTTTTAAATGAATCACAATTGTTTTTCCCAAGTTGCCATATAGAGGAAAAAGATTTAAAATACTGACCAGAGAAATCCTTGTTTGCAAGTTTACCAAGAAAAATACAACAGAATTGAAAGGGTTTGTTGTTGTTAACAGTATAAGGGTTTGTTGTTTTTAACAGTATAGTATTCTGTCTCCCCCCCCCCCCATTAGAATCTAGAGGAGCAATGGCTTTTTTTTTTTTTTTTTTTTTTAAAGAACGTGCTTCTGGCTTTTAATGTTTTAACTGAGTTAATTGTTGTGAAATGTCTCTTCACCTTAAAGTTCCTCTTCTTTAAAGATAGAGATTAGAATACCACCTGCCCAATGATGTTTCTTGGCGTAGGTGAAAATTGTGTATGTTCTTGTTTTCAATTTATTTTTAATTGCTTTTTATTTTATATGCATGTACTTGTGTGGGTGCATATGTGTCATGGCATATATGTGAAGGTCAGAGGACTACTTATGGGAGTCCATTTTCTCCTTCCACACATGGACCCTAAGGATCCAACTTAGACAAGCAAGCAGTGCTTTTTACCAGCTGAGACATCTCATGGGCCCCTTGTTTTCAATTTCTAATACTTCACTTTGTATTTCCCCCCTCTGTCTGTTTAGTGTTGAAGCCCTAAAAATATATAAAGGTTGCCAGGCATTGTGACACAACACTCAGTCCAGCACTTCTTACAGGTTCAAGGTTACACAGTGTTCACATGATACCCAGAAAGACTGTCTCAACCTTCTGCATACATGTATAGTTGTATAGCCAAGTCCTCTTATGGGACTCCTAACAGTGGGCTATCTCTGACTCTTTTGACAGCTTTTGGGACCCTTTTCCTCATTCTGGGTTGCCTCATCCAGCCTTAATATGACAGGAGGTGCCTAGTCTTACTGCAACTTGATATGCCACGTTTGGTTGATATTCGTGGGAGGCCTGCCCTTTTCTGAATAGAAACAGGAGTGAGTAGATTGGGATGGAGGTAAAGGGAGACTGCAGTTGGGATGTTTTTGTTTGTTTTTTGTTTTTTATTTTTCAAAAAGACGGTCTCAAAATACCAAAGCTGCTTTAACAGTGAATGAGGTAATAATTTAGAACAGTCCCTATCTGTGCTGAACATACATCAGGGGTAATAAGTGAATTTGGCTTAGAAACATTTGTGTAAGCATTGTTGTAGCTGAAAGATTCCAGTATCACTAAAAACATCCACAGGCAAATAATAACCACTGGAATTATTATTCATTAACCTAAGGCTTCCACTTGGATATGATTCTCCGTTGGAAGAAATAGGTCCTCTGAGTAGCGTAGTTTCACTTATTCTTGGTTGTCTTTGCTCCTGCTAGATGTCTCCATCCCTGAAAGGCCCAAGCTTAAATTTGTTGAAAGAGTCCCACTTGTGCCAAAAGTAAGAAGAGAACCTAAAAATTTGAAGGACATACGAGGGCCTTCAGCTGAAGCCACCGAGTTCACAGAAGGCAGTTTTGCAATTTTGGTGAGTGATAAGAGATTAACAAAGTTTTCTTCTCTTTGAGTTGATTCTAGTCTCTTCCTCCACATTAGAACTGCCACACCTACATGCCGAATTCCAGTTGCTCTTTAAATAGATGTAGATTGGGGCTACTGGGTTCCCATGTAAACATGAGTTATATGTCTTTCTTCAGTGTAGGGTTGAAAGCACAGGAGTCTGAATTCTGTCTATAAGCCCTGTGATAATATATCAGTGGATCCGATAACCTAGTGGCCACTCAGCACCCAACAAGCAGGTAGCCTATACAATACTGAACAGGTAGACGGTTCAGATCCAGGTGGAATTGTGTTAACAAAAGTCTAACAGAGTAATGGTAGGTTTTTAATCTTGCTTTCCCAAAAACTTTTTAAGTTGTTTACAGCAGGATCTCCACTTACTATTTCAGATTGGTTGAAACTATAGAGGCAGTAAGGAAGCTTACTATAAAAGCAGAGAGCAAAGGTGCTACTTCATTTCCCCAGTTATAACAAGATCTTTTCAAGCCTCTGGTAAAAATGAAGTATTCGTGGTTGAGGATTAGAACAGCTGCTTCGTTACTTGTTTCTAGAAAGTGGTTTCTGTAAAGATTAATGTTAGTGCCACACACGTGGATACACGCTAGCATTTCTGGCAGCCAGAGTAATGGTTGTAAAGTCATCTTCCCTGGCCTGCACAGTATCCTTGAGTGCTGCTGCTGACCTCTCAGAACTTCATGCTCACTCTGCAATCCTCCTCTACCCCAGCTACACTGGTTCTACTTAAACTCACCAAGCCCTTTGTTGTGTCAGGGCATTTACATCAGTGTTTCTCCACCAGGGTGGGATTCTCCTCTCCTCTTCTGACTGGTTCTTAGGATTCTCTCCTCAGCTTTCGGTGTCATAGCTGTAAAAGCCCTCCCTGGGCTCTCCATAGCAGTGATTCCACCCTTGCCGTCCTTTATTACTGTAGCCTAGGTGTTTCCTCCATATTACTAATTACAACTTAGATGTTTATTTTTCATGTGTATCATTAAAGCCAGTCATTATAAATGAGGAGGTATGGTAGTAGACTCCATAATTTCTAAATCCCCCTGTGTTCTAATTTTTCTATTCATTTTTAGGCACTTGGAGGTGGTTATCTCCACTGGGGCCATTTTGAAATGATGCGCTTGACAATCAACCGCTTTATGGATCCCAAGAACATGTTTGCCATATGGCGAGTACCAGCCCCTTTCAAGCCTATCACTCGAAAAGGTGTTGGGCAGCGCATGGGGGGAGGTAAAGGTGCCATCGATCACTATGTGACACCCGTGAAGACTGGCTGCCTTGTAGTAGAGATGGGTGGACGCTGTGAATTTGAAGAGGTAAAGGGTATCCTGAACCAAGTTGCCCACAAGTTGCCCTTTCCAGCAAAGGCCGTGAGCCGTAAAACTCTAGAAAAGATGCACCAAAATCAAAAAGAAAGAGAACTTAACAACCAAAATCCCTGGACCTTTGAGCACATAGCCACTGCCAACATGTTTGGCATACGGAAATTCCTGAGCCCATATGACTTGACGCAGAAAGGGCGATATTGGGGCAAATTCTACATGCCCAAGCGTGTGTAGTGAATGTGCAAGGAACATGTGCTCAGACTCCTGAGCAGGAATCTGCACCTTTACTGTCCTTAGGGTCTTTGGTGGTTCTTGGATCCTAACTAAGCACATGAGTAAGTAACTTCTGAAAAACCGGGTCACCTGATTGATTCTAATTAAAGTTTGAGTGTAAGCTCAGGGTACAACTTCTCTTTGGTCAGTTTCAGTTACTTAAAGGATTAAGGACAACAGTTCGACATAGCCAGCTATCCCAGCACTCAGGAGGCAAAGACGGGTGGATCTCATTTGAGTTCAAGGCCAGTCACATCTACAAGCAAGATCCTGTCTCAAAAAAAAAAAAGAAAGAAAGAAAGCCTGGCATATCTCCAGAGCTGAAATTAGTCTTTGCATGTCACAGCTCTGGAAATGTACATGTGTACACTAGCTAGTCTATGACCTTTTGCTCATTACAAACGCATTTGTTGGAATAATAAGGATAAAAACGACAGTACCTAGACTAGTGGGTTCAACAGAAATTTATTAATGCCCAGCTGCCCATCTTCTGTCAGCCTCAGAAGGGGAAACATGAAATATGACAACGAATATACCATTTAGCAAAAGAAGTGATAACAAAAGTTGAAACCCTTTTGGTGCTTCCTAGATCTGAAACTATCTAAGGAGGGGCATTTTGGTTCTCTGTCCCTTTAGGAGCTAATGTACGTGGAGCACACACATTATTGCTGGATAAATGAGGGTCCCACGTGATCCAGCACTTCATGGTGCCGGCTTCATCTGTCCATAACAAGATTAATCAGTTCCCTTATTCCTTATTCAAACTCAGGGAAATAGGAACTGATCGAAGTATAAACCACTTGCTTTTGAAGGTGGGTAGAAAACAGCATACTGGTAAAACATTGGTTTGCTTTTTAAAAAGATCCATCAAAGAACAGAAGTATGTCACTTACTTTCAAAAGTTAGACCCAGTTTTTCATTTATTTTTAATGAATATAAGATGATGTGGTCTCTAAGTAAATTATTTTTTAAAGTGAAACACAATGACACCTTGAATTAGGAACGTGTTTGGACCAGTTTCTTGCACATTTGACTGACCTGCAGCTTCTGCTAACACAGACCTGAAGCAGCAGCCTCATTACACTTTATCCCCTCAGCTTCCACTGTTCCGGATAACATGGTGTGCTGGTTTGGGAGCTGAGTCATAGTATAAACTTCTTTCTTTTGTTGGAAGGATTAATTTACTGAATGAACCTCCATCCTGAGACCAACCATCATCTCTGACAAATGAGAGTCTACTGATAGAAATTTACACCACCAATAGAAACCCAACTTCTACCTAACCATCATCCCTCAAAACAAACACTCTGAAGTGTATGGTACGGTAATAGGGGTGTTGCCATATTTTTCTAAAAGCCTCTGATTAATAAGAAATCATGGTCCCCATGATACCTTAAAGAGTTTAAAAGCCAAGCTCAAGGACTCATCCATGAATGAAATCAAAGCTTGACTACAAGTAAGCAGATATCTGAAAGTGGCAGGCACTGTGTGTTCTAAGAAGTAGGAACATGGTAGTGTTTGAGATAGGCATAGTGCCTATCCTTAAACAATCTATGAATTAAACACTATTCTTGGACCCTGAAGGAGGAAGCAGGCATCTGGTTAAGAGTGAGGCCTAGAAGAGCCATGAGAGTAAAAGTAGGGAATGCCGTGAGATGGCCTCAGCGGTCAGCTAAAACCCTGTTGAAGTGGACATGTGATACCTGCCTCTTCACTGCCACTCTGTCCTTCAGGCTGTGTGTGATACCCTAGAAGGAACCCATTATGCTACTCTACCATGCAGGCCTGCCCTTTAAGGGCCATCCAAACCAAACCAACTGTATACTGCTGTGCTCCCTGTTCCTTCATCCCTACTCCTTTTAATTCCTCATTTTCATTAATTTGTTCAAACTTGGTGTAATATTTAATAAGCAGGTGATAGGTGCCCTGTGCTGTAAGTTTCCTAATGAAAAGAGACATAGCTGAGGAAGACTGAAGGGGAGACATGATGGCACCACAGAGGTGGATGATTGGAGATGCCCGTTGAGATCCCATCTGTGAGAGCAGAAGGAAGTAACAAAACGGAAAGAAAAGTCATATATTACACAGCATGATGTTCATGGCCAGGAGGATACCACCTCTTCTCTGCAGGGCTGAGAAACTACTCTCAAAACTGTACTAACTTGTCCTAACCTTGGGAGCAGGAATTTTAAGGCAAGTTCAACGCAAAAATTAATTCTATTACCATTTCCAGATACAAGGGCTCAAGATTTTACAACAGGGATGGACATCCCTCACTGTTGAGAAACATTATACTGCCAGGCTCAGTCATGGGGCAGACTGCTACCTTGTTTCCCTATCTCCTTCACTAACTACCTACTCCCAATTGTTCTTCACCTACTTCTCACCAAAACATCCCTTTTCCTTGGTTTTCTCCAACATTCAGCTATTCCCGTGCCCAGCCTTCACCCAGCCCTCACCCACCCCTCATTATGCAACCTGGTCACACACAGAGGTCCCAGAATACAAGTGTGTCAAGTAAATGACAACAGGCCTGGACCTCCCCAGAAAGCTCACCTTTTTTAGGCAAATATGCCCCCAATGGTAGAAGCCAAGATGATGGCAAGGATAATACAGCAGATCATGATCATGATCTTCTTCTGCTCATCACAAGGAAAGAGAAATACATGAGAAATGGCATCACTGTGTGGATCCACATTCTAACAAAAAGGAGATGGGACCAGACATGGAGGAGGGACAAAAGGGACAGGAAATTCAGAAGGGAAATGGATGGATCTGGCTTGTGCAGAAAATGTTTCCAGGTTAGAGACTTAGAAACAGACCCACAAGGATGTGTGGTGTTCTCTATGCCTTCTGGATAGCATTCCGACAGATATACTTTCTTCTAGAGCAAGTGACAATTGCTTCTGGAGTACCAAAATTCACCACATGGTGGCACCAAATCACCAAAACATTTTGCAGAGAGATGGTCACAGAGATGTTTTGCAATCAATATAAAGTCATTTATTTTTAAATTAGCAATAAAATAATCAAGTTTACATTTTTAAAATTACAAACAACAAAAGCCCTTCACATGTGGCATTTCAAACTTAGCCCCTGGCCTGAAGGAAAGAAAAGGTTTGCACTAAGGATTATTTTCCCTCCTAGCTGGAGCCAGTCCTGGCCAAACATCACAGCCATAGGGAGGAGGGCATCCCTGCAGCTCTGTCTTGAATGCTGAGTGACTGAAGGAGGCGCCTTTACAAAGGAAGCTCAGGCAGCGCCTAGACTAGAATACTTATCCCGTCCCACAAAAACATTAAATTGGGTGCTTAAAATACCCAAAATCAGGGATATTGGCAGGGACCACCAAAGGTCTAAGGCTTACCACTGGGTTGCATCACTAACAAAGATTTCCAGGCTATTGCCTCCATGATAAAAATTACAGGAGACAAAGGAAAAACTGTTCTACAGCCTCCCAAGTCTTCTGCCAAAGAGAAACATCACATGGATAGTATAAATAACATCAGACAGTTGTGAGATGTTCTCTGGACAACCTTCTAAAGCAGCAGATGGAGGTAAATAAATATTACACACTATCTGCTATGCAGAAAACTTCAATGGGAATCCCCATATCAGCAGCCATCCAGAAAACAAGCTTGATGGCAAGGGGGAAAAAAAATCACATTTCTACAATGATTCACCTGAGGTAAGCATATATTCCTTACTTGATGTTAGCCAAGCTCTTCCTGAGAGGCAGACAAGTATGTACATATCTCTCACATACATAGTTATAAAAGTATACCTGGGACACACAAATGACTGACATTTCCAGAACCCGAGACAGTAGCACCTTGTCCCTGAACTAGTTGTAAACCCCCATTCTGTCTGGCCTCAAGGTAATACCTTCACAAAGAGCAATTCTCTAACAGTAACTAGCCAGTTTCCAAGACTCAGACATGGAAGCATATCCCATAACCTCAGTCTTTGCCAATGGTAGCTTCAGAGGACTTGTCACCTGCTCTCTCTGAGTAAACAAGAGTGAATATAAAGTAAAATCAATGTGGCCCACAATGAAGTTCAAGCTTAATTAAAAGGTGAATTTCAAATAAGCCAACTTGTAAGACCAAAATGGCATCTATTAGTCTTTCTTGTTTTCAGGACATCAGACACTAAGGATTGGCATCCTGCTGGCTAGGGACTCTGATCCAAGCCACACTACTACTAAACTTAGAAGAACTCCTCTACATTGTTAGTTATTCCCCTACAAAGTATATTCCAGGAGAATACTCCATGAGGTAGAAATACAGCGCCTCGGCTGGTTTCATGGGGATTTTCCAAGGCACAAGGCATAACCAACACACTGGGTTGCTTCACACAGTCCAGAAGAGGGTACTTCAGCTGCTAGGATGGGAGGTGGTTTTGAGAACTCAGGGCTGCATCAAGTAGGTTAGATTCCTCTGGGGGTGGATTGTTGGCTGAGCCAGGTCCAAGGGTGGTTATAAGGAAATACAGGAACAGGTACCCCTCATTCTCAGGAAGGCCATTCAAACCCTGTTCCCATCTGGAGACAAGAGTGGACAGGCCAAGCTGGAGTAAAATCTGGTTCTAAGAAAGGTGGGGGGTGGGGAAGCTGATCAGTATACAGGACAATGTTAAGGAACAAGAGGAATTAGCTACAAACCCCAAATGTGAAGATCAAAGATCAGAAATGCCTATGAAAAAGAGCATGCAGAAGCCAACACTAAATTGAAATAGCCTGGAGACAACAAACCCAAAGCTGGACATGTGAAATAAAAGAACGCTATTGTAAAAGAACTAATAAAACGTCAAGGTCGGTGATTCTCAGCCTCCCTAAATGCTTTGACTCTTTAACACAGCTCTTTATGTTATGGTGACCTCTAACCACAAAATTATTTTCACTGCTTACTTCCTAACTAATTTTGCTCCTGTTATGAATCATGATGTAAATATCTTTATTTTCCAATGATCTTTGGAGGTCATGACCCACAGATTGAGAAGTGCTGCTCTGGGTAAAGGGGTCAATGGTGGTGGTAGTGAAGATGGAACACTGACAACAGAATACATGTGACATGAAAGGTGAACAGAGCTACTAGGGTTGGGGATCCAGTAGGAGACAGGTCAGAGGACCAACAAAAAAACAAAGTCATGACATAATGAACCCCATTACTTGTTATGCTAATCTTAAAAATGTTTCAGTTATTTAAAGTAGGGCAAAAAAAAATCTAGGCCCCTTATAAGTCTTTGTGCCAGAAACTTGTCACCTGTGGAAGGACATGGGGAGGCACAGTCACTAATTGAAAACACCTGTTCTCTGTGTCATATGTGGCAGCTCTCCTTGAATTCAAGCATCAGACGCATCCTATGCCCAAATCTTCTCCAGGAGTCTTCCTTTCACTTAGGAAGCAGACAGGCACAATTAAAAGACTACAGGAAATCTCAGGCGCTATACTATGGCTGCTTGGTGATGCATGGGCAAGTTTCTTCAGTGGCTTTCAAAGAGCTCCCACATCTGTGAGTTAGGGGACTGAAGGCATCTTAGTACCATAGCTGGCAGGCAACTGCAAACACAGATTGCCCTCAGTCATAGGTTGACATGGAAGACAGGTTAGCCTAGATCTAGGTACCAATCAACCTTGCTTTTACAAGGGAATATTGAACAATGTACAGTAAGTCACAACTTAATGTTACATGATCTGGTTAGTCAACTAAAAATAATATTGTTAGCCTCTTCAAAAATTAGTCTTTTACATTCTGAATTCTTGGCATTAGGAACAAGGGTTGAGAAGCACCATGAATTTGCAAGGCATCTTTCATCTGAGGATATGGAAAGATAACAACTAATACATCTTATTATTATTTTACCATACTTTTCATTGAGACAGCCAAGACTGAGCACAAAATTGAAACCTTATAAACGGAAGCCATCAAGGACTAGAATGATGGCAGGAGAAAAAGAAGGGGATCAAAAGAACCTGAGAGCTTGATTGCCTCATCACTGTTATCTCTCAAAGTTGAACACTTAAGATTTAATAATCTGACTTCCAGATCCTCCAGCTACATGGGTGGAGAAAATGCAGTGACACACTGGGGCGGGGCTGAAGTAAAATGAAGTATCAGCCTCAGTGTCAGCATGCAAGTCTGCATCAACTTTCAAAGAGGTTCATGCCTGTTACTTCAGTAATCTAGTTTCTGAATTTATAATAGAAAAGAAAAATATAAATTTCATCACACTTAATGATAGCAAAATAATATAAACTCCAACACTGAGGAAATGTTAAATGTCCTCATGTTGAGAATTAGCTTTCAATAAGATTTTAATGATAAAGAATGATCCTTATGATTTTCTAACTAGATAAAAACACTATATAATTAATATAGTCTGAACTATGCAAAACTAAGTATGAGCCTGCCAAATGTTAAGAAAAATAATATTACAAGGTAACTTTCACTTGTCTGTATCTTAAACACTTTTAAAATTAACATTATTTTATCCAGAAAAAAAAAGTTCTTAAGTCACAAGGATTACTAGATCATCTTTATCATGCTCACCGTTATTAAGCCTAACGTACTGGCTAGCTATATCTTAATAAATTCTGGTTGATAGCCTAGAGATCACTGGATAAACACTACTTACTTTACAAAAAAGAAATTTAGATGTGTAAAGCACTCTCCTAGGCCCACTATTGGCTGTGTGAATTTGACCCTTCTGTAAGATTTAAGTCTTTCTACTTCTAAAATAATACTGTCTGTCCCATAAGAATGTTGTGAGGATTCTGTTATCTATATATAAGGTGTTTATCAGTCTCTCTGCCAAGACTCAACTCTTTAAAATGTTATCAGGTACCTCATTCAAGAGCTAACATTCAGCCACAAACATAACTCTTAAAGCCTGAGGCTGCAGCATAAAGCTTCAGTTAAATTGAAAGAGGACAAGGAATGCTAAGCCCAGCATCCATGAAAGCCACCAAGAATTTAGAAGATGGCTCCCAGATTACACCAACATCTACCCATGCTTTCTGGGTACAGATAGTCAGAATGAGGTACTAAATGTTCTAAGTAACAAGACAAAATAGAAACAAGCAATCAGGCTACAAAACACAAGACCTGACCCATATCCTGCAGCCAGAACCCAAGAATGGAATTTTAAGGAAATTAAGAATTAAGGCAACCAGCAGTTTTAAAGCCCATTGTGACAGTCATTAGAAAAGAGTAGAATTATGAGATCCCAGACTTAATTCCTCAGGAGAAGCCAATCCAGAACCATTCATCTACTTACATTTCAGTGCAGCAGCCCCTTAGGCCACTCTTATTTCAGCCCAACGGACAGTCCAATAATCAACGCTAAAATGCCCAGCAACACAACTACTACCACAATGATAATTATCAATTTCTGGAGAAAGGAATAAGAAAAATAAAATCATTATTACAAAAAAAAAAAAAAAAGCAATAACTCATCTAAAATTTAGCCTTTCTCATCTCTTTTACAATGAAAAAATAATTTCAACCCACACATCTCTCTATAAAAATGTTTTCATGGATATTTTACATTTCTTATTTCTTCTTGCCTAGCAGTGCCAGCAAATGGAAATGTGGAGCATCTACAGCTCCTAGTTCACATGCTTGTATATGTGAACTCATGGCAATCAGTATCATGAGGTCTCCAAGCAGCACCTCACCTTTTCAATGGCCAGTATAAAGATATCTGTAACACAGTTCTGATTACCAACTTGTACTCATTTGTCTTCTTAAAAGCCCAGTTATATACCTCAGACTACATACTGAATAGGTGTCCAAAGTGTGATTCAGCATAGATTCAGATGAAAAAAAAATTTGCGAACTCCCTCAATAATTATACAAGCACGATAGGTGCAGTTGGAAGAAAACGAACTAAAGAATGAAAATCTCAAGAGTCCAAGAGAAACAAAGAACAAAAAAAGGCAGAGGTTGTCATAACTAGCCATCCATAGTCAATGAAGACAGAAGCTTCAAAGTTCTTGAGCATAGGCCAGAAGGGAAAAGAGGCACAGATATGGTAGAATATACTAGTGGGGTATGAATGCCAGGCCCACCTCCTATACTTCATCTAGAAGTAGAGAAAGAAAGTGCTTCCATGAATGTGTTATAACATTTACATAACAATGAGCAGTTGTGCTAGGTTCAAGTTAAGAAAAGAAAAAGAATGGTGGGCAAAGTGGAAGACTGTTTTCCAGAGATCCAAGGAGCTATGTAACGTGTTAAGGGTTCACAAGCTACATTCAGGAGATTAGTGACAAGATCTAGGCCATGTGGCTAGCCTACTGGACTGCACCAGTGTATGTTCTTGGGCCAAAAGTGTGTGAGAGCCAGATCCATGCACAGAACCCTGGGAACCCGGGAAGGAAGGAAGTCTAGGAAAGGCTAAGATAGGGGTTTGGAAGAGGCTAAGGCTAGGACAGAGACAAAAGACATGGGCTCATGAACAGAGTATAGAAGTGACAAAAGACAGGAAGAGAAGGTACAAGCAGAGATTGAGGTGCTCACCCTCCTGGCTTCACTCTGATACTTGACCGCCTTTTTGGTATCTGCCACAGCCCGTTCCACAAAGCCCACTGACTGGTCCATGTTGTTCTCAATACGGTCAATCATGGCTCCCTTTACCCAGATGCAAGATGTGGTGGCAATACAAAGAGACAGGAAGAGAGGAGAGAGAAAGCGCAGTAGCAAACAAAATGGACTCTCTTGTCTGAAGACAGAAGGAAAACCTCACCTTCCGAGCCTGACCCTGATACTTCATGGCTCTTTTAGTTTCATCCCGTGCCTTCTCCACATGGTCCACTGTGTGCATGACATTCAACTCTATGTTATCTAACATCTCCCCCTAAAAAGAAGACACAAGTCACACCTGTTAACCTCCAACACAATAGCCCAGCTAATGTGGGAAGGACTGTACAGTCTTCAGTGCCAAGGCACATACAGAAACCTTAGCACAGCCTTCACTGTACAGCAAACTTTCTCATTTGCCATGTGATAACCTATAATTCCCCAGTCCTTGACAGTGGTCACTCATTCAATAACTATTGGATTACTTTCTTGAGTAATTATATCAGACATCTGAAGCAGTTTTTATAGATTTTCAGTAACTACGTGTAAATATACACAAAGAGACTCCCTCTCCCCTATTTTTTTATTTTTAAGCATATAGGAATGAACCCAAATAAGAAAACCTCATACTTTCAGAATATCACCAGGATGCTGACCCATTCTTGGCCATTCAAACCCAAACCAAGTTCATTCAGCCTCAGCTGAGTTTACTCACTACTGTGAAATAGTGCCTGGTACATAAAAAGTATTCAGTAATTATCAGGTTGGCAACAGTAAAAAGTACTTAAGTCCTTCAAGAAAAATTACCAAGCCCCTTAAGCAGCAGGTGTTGGGTCTACCCATGCTATTGGTGGTATCTTCCCCTCTACATGCTTTTAATATGTCTTTTAATAAGACGTATTAAAATATGTCTTTTTAATAAGATTCCTGACCATTTCCCAGCTTTTATTTCCTGTCAAGGAACAGTTACTTCCTGGAAACCTGAAGTTGAGAATTCCCCTCACCCACCTAGACCTCTCTCATCCCCACCCCGTCACTGTAGGACTCTCAGTAAACACAGCAAAGCACTTACCATCACTTGAAATTCAAACCAGATCCTCAGCAAGGCAGTGTAGTGGGAAAAAAGAAAAGTGGGAATGGAGGGATTGAGAAAGGGGTCTCGAAGGTCAGAAAGGGGAATGGAAGGAGAGCACCAAAGGGCAGAGAACTCATGAAAAACTGGGGAGCATGAGCTCAGGCTTCAACTACATTCTGTGGTCTACCTACCAAGCAAGAGTTTCCAATTCTGTCCCACTGGCTGGACAACTGGGAGTTCCTGGAGAAAGCTGCTTAGCACAGTTACCCTACATGACACCTAACTCTATCCCAAGAAGCAGGGACCAACAATCTGACAGAACTTAATGCCATATGCAAGCAATATTGAATTCCACTCCCAAGCAGGCATGCCTGGGGATAAATTGTCAAGTACTATAAGTGTTTTTATATTCTTTCACTAAAATATTCTTTTAATAAGAAATTCTTCAATCATGTCTACTGTCGATTCTTAGCAAAAAGTGCCAAAATGCTCAGGAAAAGAGAAGTATAAAAGCAAAACTGGAAAAATTAATTAGCTTGCTTTTAACTTCTATGGTGAATTAGAAGGAAAGAAAAAGCTATCGGTAAAATAGTTCATATCAGTAGACTGTCAAGGCATTGCCAATAAGGCCTTTTTATTTTTTTAGGAAGTGTGGGTCTAATGAAGCCCAGGCTGCCAATCAAATTTGTTCTGTATTAGAAGATAACCTTAAAGTCCTGATCTTCCTGCCTCTACCTCCTAAGTGCTGTGATTATAGGTACATGCCACTATTCTTGATTTATGCAAATCTAGGTCAGAAGACAGCTTGGACCAAAGGCCTTACAAATGCTAGGCAGGCATCCTATACTCAACTACATATTCCCCAACCAAAGAGCCCATGTCTTTAATTTTAAAAAGGGAAAGAAAACAGTGATATGGCTGAGCAGACGAGGTTCTGTCATGACATGAAACAACTACTAACTAGAATCACTATGAAAGTAAAGTGCAGGCAAGAATAATAAGACTGAGGTGGCTCAAGGTGCCAGCACTTGATAAGAATGTACACCTCTGCCTCAGACACTAGAATTCTATTGCCCCATGAGGAAAATTCTCTATCCCCTGCCCCACCTGACCTCCAAAATGCCATTTATAGTTTACAAGGAAATGTCTGCTCTTCTATGTGCCAGCTACCTGATTCTCCACCAGCATGGCGATGTCCATAAACATGTCATGGAGCTCCTTGATGCTGCTCTCCAGCCTCACGATGTCCTTGTGCCGACCCTCAATCTCGCTGAGGGCTTGCTTGGAAATCTGGGAGTCAATGATCTACAACAAGTCCCATACAGACAGGCTGTCAATCTCCCTAGTGATTGGCCCCTGCACAGCCCTCAGAGTCCACATAAGTTCCCTTCCTAGCAGAGCTGCAAGTGCAGCCCACACGGCTCATCCCTGTCCACTTCAGTGAGTGCCTTCGTCACTCACCCCAGAAGTGAAGATGGCTGGGTTGCCACTCTCCAACATCTCTTCCAGCTCCTCATCTGTTGTCTTCTTGCCAGCTTTGTAACAAGAGAAATACATGAAATATAAGCTCAGAGTACAACTCCACTTCAGTTTCCTCCCACAAACTGCCCCCAACAACCTCCTGACTCTTCTGACTTCTCTCCCAATTCAATCCATCTTTAACATTATCAGCAGTAATCTGCACCCTGAGCACATACTCCAGCTCAGACTGCCTTTTAGCCCAACCCCATACCACAGAGCCCAAGGGCCTCATGACAGGGCACAATTTGTGGGCAGCCCTCCTTCAACCTTACACTGCAGCTTCAAACACACCCTCCTTCCAACCTGGACAACTTGCCACTTCTAAACAAACACATCTGCCTTTTCTTGAAAGCATCTTTGTTCACACAGCTTCTCTCACTTGGGAGCCATTTGCCTTGTTGGGTCTACTCTTCCATATCACTAAATTCCTAAACAATATAGCTTTATTAATTTCTTAATTCTTCACAGTGACTAGCACTACACCTTTTTTCATAAATGTACTTTTCATTTAACAGCAAATGATGTAATGAGCCTCGGGGACCAACTCTTTAGTCGGTTCCCCTGAAGGTAAAGGAAGGGCTGGATCTCATAAATAATAAAATTCCTTGGCTCAATAAATGTGCCACTTTTCAACCCAGAATACCATGTTACAGATCCATCAATTCATAGCATCTGTTCTGTGTTTGAGTGCTGAACAGAATAAAGAAGGCACAAGCAGCAGGATCATTGTTGCTTCTCCCAGGACTCAGGATGGACAACAACATAGCAGGAAAAGGTGGGGACAGACACTGGCCCGACTTCAAACACATACTAATTTCAAGCTGCCGCTGGATGCGCCCTTTGCTGCGTTCACGGAAGTCCACCTGAGCCTCGTTGTACTTTGTCATCACCTCCACAAACTTCCGGGAGAGGACGGAGTGCTACAGGAACAATGTTAAGTGAGTAGACCCCCCAGGAGATGATATAAATCTCTATCCCACCTTGGCACAGCCTAGTCTGCAGCTTGGAACCAAAAGACCAAAATGCAAATCCCAGTTTTGTTTTCCTAGTTTGGTGCTGTGGGAAGCATCCATTGCCACTTTCAATGTGTAATCTCTATTACTCATTGCCCTTTACTGAACTCATGTGATAATTTTTAGTCAAAAAGAATTATTGAGAACCTGAGAGCACGGTAGCATTTTCCACCATAACCTTGGTTCAAGTTGTCAACTATGCTCCCCATAAGCAGTGCCTGCGAAAGATCCTTCAGTTCGTATGCCAAAGGACAACCTCAAGGTTTCTTGCTTACAAATAAACATTTTCTCTCAACAGACTTTAATAATAACTTTTATGCCTTGCCCATCTCACAGATTCAAGCCTACTTATTCCTCTTTTTACCAAACGCACTACTACCATGTAAATTTAGACTAAATCATTGCAAAAGCCTAGCTGGGGACCTCTTAGCCTCTTGCCTCTTCCCCGCTCTTATCCAAAGGACTATCATATCACCCTAGATACTGTGTAGACAGAAACAAATGAGTGGCAGCTACTGGAACAGCACCAAATTCCCTCAACTAGTATTTAAAGACCTTCAGAGTGTGATACTACACTATCTGCTGGAAATTTAGCATCTGCTACCCAACAACACACTCTTTTCTCAAGGTAGGTATTCCCATTACATCTTTCCCGAATTCATCCCAATGCTACCACCACCACCTTCATACTACTGCTACCAATGCTACTCTGCTGCATACACACGCACACGCACACGCACGCACACACACACACATTCCTATTTCTCTCAAAAATGCCTGACTCCAAATCGGGTGTCTCTAACAATCGTTAAAAGAAAGACATAAATCAATTTCTTTGCCTATAAAACAAGGCAGTGTTGAAGGTGTGCTCTGAAGAGTCTAGGGGAGTACTTTAGGGGCCTCTTTCAGAATGTGAGAGAGGGCCAAAAGGGAACAATGAGCCTGGATGGTTCCCCTTTCCCAGTTCCTCAAACTAGGCTCTAATACAATAGATTCTATTTTTTTTTTCAAATGCACATGATAAAAAAAAATAATTTTTTAAAAGTGGTGAAAATGATTATTAAGCCAGAAACAAAGTTACCTGGGACTTTCGTATCCGAAGGTCTGCTGATGACCGGACCTCATCTTCCTCAATATGTTTCTCCATGCCTGCAGTGAGAGGGTTATTCTAGCAACACATCCGTCTTTCCTTCTACAAAAGACCCTAGTCTACACAGACCTAATACCCATCCTCACACACAGAGGCTATGAAGATGGACAACAGGGAGATCCAATCACAAAAGATCAGTGTCCACCCCCACATGCTACATACTTAACCTCATCAGCCTGTGCTGTTGCCAGATCTCAGCAACACAACTAATAAATAGTTCAGTTCAGGCCATCAAGGGACTGAGACTTAAATCCCTACCCTGCCATGGACTAGCTGTGTGACAAGGGGGAAACCATGTCATCTATCCTCTTGTTTACAAAATTGAAAAAGTAGCAACAGAGGCTGGGCACACTTTGTGTAAAATGCTTAGAACCAGGAGTGCTTCAGATTTTGTCAAAATTGGAATATTTGCATATACATAATGTTAGGGATGGCACACAGGACTCATTTGTTTCATACAGACCTTAGAGCTCAGAGATAATTTAGAACTACATTTTTAGTGTATTTGTGAGGCTTAGTATGAAATTTTCTACTAACAGTGTCATGTGAATACTCAAAAAGCTTCAGATTTGGAAAAATTTGAATTTGGAAATTTTGGATTAAGCATGCTCAACCTAAGCCTCCTTAAAATACCAATGCAAAGATCGAACACTTAACAAGGGGGCAGCCACATTAACACTATTTTTGGAAGCTGTCTTCCCCTCACTATCCACTAAAGAAACTGTTGTAATTTATTGGAGAGGGAAGAAACAATACTGATTTCCTCTCTGACCAATAGCACATACTCAGCAAGTACTTTGACAGGAATATGGACTATAGCTGTGGAACTAAGCAAGAGTCTGAGATCCCCAGGAGGGTTAAATACATGACAGTCATTTTACTGAACTGTGCTCCAAAACCAGGAAGGGAAGCAGGAATGAGAAGCTATACACAAATGTCTGCCAACTAACTGACAGACCCTGCACCTAATGTCTCTGCAGTTACCTCTCAAATGTACATGGATGCTGGGGAAGCAGCAGAAAAGAACTGAAGGACTAAGCTAAAAAAACCACGCAGTGATGGGAAGAATACAATTACTCCTACTTCCTAACTGCAGTGAGAATTCAAGAGGTGATAAATGTCTAAGGATACAGGTCAGTCCAAGGACAGTGGCCAAGCCTCCAGTAAAAATAGGACAAGTGATGGCATGCCCTTTAGAATGACTGGCAGGTGAGAAGTGAGCCCTGAAGGGCTGTATCTGGCTGTGGCGGAGACTGGCTAATTTCTGTTTTCTCCTCTTACTCTTCAGCTTGTTCCGGACATTGTTGGCCCTTTTCTTGATCTCAGTTGTGAGCTGTTCAAGGTCATCTTTGGTTTCTGGGTAAACATAAGAGGCAGGCTCAGTTAGAAAAGAGGGCAAACTGCTCAGCACCTTACATCAGTCAGCAGATGAGGCAGAAACTCTCAGATGCCCGCTGCCACCACGGTGTTCATCTCAATGTGCTTTTTAGAATCTACCACTACAGTCACAAAGAATGTTTTTTCTTTTTAAAGCATTTTCAGACTAAGGAAATAGCACACTGGTAGAACACATGCTTAGCATGCACCAAGCCCTGGGTACAATCCCTCATATCCAAAATAAAATTATTAATTAACTAAATTAAAAAAACATATTTTGGTACTCTATTCCAGACCTAAAGAACAAATACAGGTTAGAGCATCGCATAGGATTTGCTTTTTTAAAACAAGCCTCCTCAATCCAAGTCATGCTTTTAGAGGAATTAACTTGTTTACCATGTGAGCTCAATCTCAGGAGATAGGAGAGGATTCCATGGAAGTTCTGGGGAAAAGAAATTTCAACCAAAGCCCATTAATTTAAATAAGGCAAGTATTTATGATGTACCTACTACATGTCCAGAGCTGTCCCAGTTATGCTTGCATGAAGCACTATACTCATAGCAGGAATATGAAACAAAATTAATAGCTACAACCATTCATTCTTGTAGCTAAGTGAGAAATTAAGGGATCAGAGAGAAGATATAGATTCAACCAGTAAGGGGCTGAGTCTAGGAGGGGATGAGGGAGTTCATCAGAAGACTTGATATGTAGCATAGGTATGGCTTAAGTTCTGAGGAAGGTGTGCATGGGATGATTATGGAGAAACTTCAGCACAGCCTCAAGGAACTTGGAAGAGCCCCTACGGGCAGAGATAATAGAACTGAGTCTCAACAAAAACTATAGATTAGCAAATGGTTAAAAAAAAAAATTAGTAAGATAGACAGACAATCAGTCAAAAGAAAGACTATAGCTTAGCTAGGTAGCCAAGGAAACTAAGAGCAAGAATCCCCAAGGAGAAGGAATGATATATAAAGAGCATTAGGAACAAGGAATGTTTGAGGAATAGCCAGAGGTAAATGTGAGTAAAGTTAGCAGGATGAGCAGGGGTGGCAGGGGAAAGGTGGAGAGGAAGGTGGGAGCATGAGGGGACAATTCCCATATGCTCTGCTGATGTGTTCTGGTTTTAGCCCTCAGGAACTGGAGAGAAACTAAACAGTCATTTTTCTTAGGAACATATATACAGTGCTAAACTGTATTCACCAAATATAGAACAAAAGTTTGCCTCGGCAGCAGTAACACATGCAAGGTAAGAGACAGAAGGGACTTACTTGAACCATTCCAGAATACCTCATAAGGAAAAGAATGAAGAAAAAAAACTTACTTGATCTGGTACGATTCTGGAAGAGAGTCTGAAAATGCACTTGAGTCAGAAGAACACAAACCAAGGCACAAAGCTGGGATGGAGCTTGGGGTGTGTAAGGAGCAGTAAGAGGCACTGCTAGTCAGCAGAGGTACAAGCTGCCAAGTAGAGGCTAGCCAATGGTTCCAGTGGGACTATGAAGCGAAGAGGAAGAGCCGGTAGAGGCTGGGAGTAAGAGCTTAGAAAGGGGGCGGGAGTGTGATATGTGATATCATATGTACATTAACACAAGGGAATATGTATGCTCCCCTGCTGTTCCCAGAGCAGAGGAAAACAAGCCTGTCTCAGCCCCAATACCAAGGGTCAGTACAGTAACTCAACTCAGTCAACACTCACTTGGCTCTGGGATTGGTGCAGAGAGAATGATACTGTAGAGTTTCTTAGCTTCCTCCACATGCTCCGAGATCTTGTCAATGTTGAGCCGGGTTTCCTCAATCTATAATCAGAAAGACGACAGCCTTCAGGGAAAATATGTCCACTCCTGAAAGGAATACTTAGCAGAGCTTCCTGCTGTAAGCTTCTGTGTTTGTGGAAGAGCATTAAAAAATCTTCAGCTGCCCAGGGTGTGCCATCTGCACTGTCCAGTAAATTAGTCCATAAAGAACAGTCATTAAAATCCACACTCCTCCTTCCCCTCCACGTTCACCTTGAGAGAACTGGTGGAGACAACCAGGAGAAATAACTGTAGACAGTATGAGGAAGAGGCCCCAAGTGAGAGTAGAAGAGAATGAGGCTGGGGCAGGCAGGAAGGAAAATAGTCCAAGAGAACAAAGCAAACAGAAAATGAAAACCAGAGAAAGGAGTAAGAGAGAAGAGAGGCAGATAAAGATCATAGGGGCTGGGAGAAAGAAAGAAACTCAGCAAGGCCAAATCAGAACACAGCCAGGCTCCTCCTCGACACATGTTTCAGTGAACCAACACTTACAAGCTAACCCCAATGCTGATCAGAACCCAGAATTATAGCCTTGGGCCATTTCTGCATACTTTGGAAGGTTCCTTCTGCACAGGTATGTGCCATAAAGCATTCTGGTTTATGACAGAACACCATCAGTGGACACTATTGCATGAGCACTAAGTGTACCTCAGCTCCCTCCACGGACATCAGCAGCCTGGGCACCATGGGCCCTGAAGCAGATCACAGTAGAGACAGCAGATACAGAAGAGACCTCAGCACCCAATGTGCCTATCTGCCTCACCCCAAAGTGAAGAGATCATTAATAAGCACTGCAACAATTAACCAACAAGAACATTGTCACTGACACAATATAATCTTAATGTATGGAATGCAGATTCAAAACATAGGTGGCTTCCAGTGCCCCTTTTCTGCAATAGATGGATCATGTCTTTTTAAAAACCTAATTATAGTGCTCCAAAAAAAATTAGCAAAGATCAAGCTTGACCTTTCTATCCTTCCTATCAGCACTTTTGCCACTCAAAGGATTTCCCCCCTCTATTAATATGCTGGCTTAGATGTACCATAGTTTCACTGCAAGATCATTGCTTAAAGATGTAAAATAAAATATTAATATAATCATATTAGAGTATAAACATGTTTAACTACTCAAATATTTATACAGCATTTTAATAGTTAACAAAAAGGATTTAAGAGAATATTAGTTTTATTATTCATATTAGAAAGCTAAAGTTTAGTAAGTTATAGGCCTTACCAGGTATGATCACAAATGTTAGTTATTGCCTATGAACACTAGTGGTCTCTAGATCACCGGCCCTTCCCCTTTCTCTCCTTGAGCTTTGAGTCAGGTTTTTTCTTGAAAATGTTCATCTTCCTGAAGGATGAATTTCTGAATTTCAGAGTATCTCTTCGAGACAGCTATATGTGATTTCTTCTTGTACATTCATCAGCTCATCAAACAAATCATCAGGTGGGGAGAAGCTGTGTAGGAACTGATAAGTACTTAATCTTAAAGCATGTGCTTGACATTACCCCACGTTATATGTTTAGTCAATGCTCGGCCCTTTGCAGTGAGGTCACCATCACTGTGTCCTTTCATGCAAAAGAACTGAGCAAGAGGCTTCAAACCAACCTTCAAACAAGAGGAAACAGGTCTGAACCAAGCATCGGTTAGATAACAGACCCTGTCTCCTCAAGCAGGTAAGGACAACAGTGAACGACTCCTTCTCCATTTAGCTCATGTGCATTCATTCACCTTATATCAATCAGGTTGATGCACATGTCCAACCCATATCCTGTAAGATTGGTTCTGCAAAGCCAGGCATAGCTGCACATGCCTGTAGACCCAGCATTGATGGGCAAAGACAGACAGCTCTTGAAAGTACTGGCCAGCAAGTGAGTTTCTGGTTCAATGAGAGCCCCTGTCTGAAGACTATAGTAAGCATAGAGTGACAGAGGACGACACTCACATCCTGCTCTGACTTATACATGCATGTTCATGGATGCACACTCATATGTATATATACGAGAGAGAGAGAGAGAGAGCACGAGCACATTAGTTGATTTTGCAGAGATCATGTTGCGCCTTACGTCTCTCTCTGACCACAACTCCCTATCAGAAGCTTTTTATACAGAGAACAGAAACATTGCTGATGGGTTGGAAAACCCAAAAGTAAATTTTTCAAATCACCACTAAATTCAAGGCTAATTCATCTCCAGTGCTTTTTTTTTATTATATATTGATTTTCAGACTATCTACCAATGATTTCTCAGCATTATGAGACTCTATATGATACAATTTAAAAAGAAATACCAATAGCAAGCAGAGAAGGTTCAGGGTTCAGCTCCCACCTCTTAGCAGGTTTATGACCTTGAACAAGCCTACACCACATCAAGTACATAATGCATGTTAAATGATAACACTAAACACAAACAGCAGTAATAACCTCTCATTTATTATATGCCAGGCACTATGCTACACCTTTAAAAATATGTCTCATTTAATCCTACAGCAATCCTAGAGTCCTCAGTAGCCATTTACAGAAACCTAATGATATCAGCTCACCACTCTTGATGGTAAGTGCTGCCAATTAGAATGACCACATGATACTAGCCAGCCTCATCTAACTGAAAAGAGGAAGTTGTTTTTGTCTGTTTCCATTTCCATACATATATGTGTGTTATGTGTACATGTGTTTAAAAGTTTATGAGCTCATATGGGCTTGTCTTAGCTAGGATTTTATTGCTGTGAAGAGATATCATGACCAAGGTAACTCTTATAAAGACAAACATTTAACTAGGGCTGGCCTACATTTTCAGAAGTTCAGTCCATTATCATCATGAGATAAAGCATGGTACCTGCAGGCAGACTTGGTGCTGGAGGAGCCAAGAGTTCTACATCTTGATCTAAAGGCAGCCAGGAGGAGACTGTCTTCTGCAGGCAGCCAAGAAGAGGGTCTGGATCACACTGGATCAAACTTGTGAGTGAGTGGATGTGTGTGTGTGTGTGTGTGTGTGTGTGTGTGTGTGTGTATGTGTAACTTTAAAGCCCCACCTCCACAATGACACACTTACTACCAAGGCTACACCTCCCCCAGGAAGGCCACACACCTCCTAATAGTGCCACCTCCCATACACCAAGCATATTCAAACCACCACAGGGTACAAATACGCATGTGTGAACATGTATGCTAGCCTGGGATTGATGTTGGGAATCATCTTCAATCCCTAAAACACCTTATTCATTGAGGCATGGTCACTCAGGCAAATTTTGTGTTCATGAACATGGCTGCTTGCTCTAGGGATCCCCTATCTGTGTCTTCTGAGGCTGGAAGTACAGGTGGAAATCATGCCTACTTGGCATTTACATGGCTTCTGAGAATCTGAGCTGTATCTTCATGCTTGTGTAGCAAATGCTTTAACCACCAAGCTATCTCCCCATAGCAGGCATAATGGCTTCTTCCCCTGGACCTAATTCTCCAGTGGAATCGAATTAGAAAACAGAAAACAGAAAAAGTCCTGGAAGAACTGTGGCTGGTTGAGGTGAAAGAAAATGTAAAATGTTTTGCTTAATCTGCTTAAAAATCAGTCTCTACCAAGACTTCATCCAGCAACTGATGGGAACAGATGCAGAGTCCCACAGCTAAACATTACGTAGAGCATAGGGAGTCCTGTTGAGAATGGAGAGGAAGGACTGGAGGAACTAGAGGGGTCTAGGACATACTACAAGAACACAGCACACAGAATCAACTGGCTGGGACTCGTGGGAACTTGAGAGATCCGAGAAACATAGGGGTCTGACCCAAGTCTCTACATGTGTGGTAGCTTAGTATTCTTGTGGAAATCCTACCAGTGGGAGCAGAGGCTGTCCCTGAATCTTTGTCTACTTGTGGAGCCCTTTTTCTCCTACTAGGTTACCTTGCCCCGCCTGATGGTATGTGCCAGGTCTTATTGTAGCTTGTTATGCCATATCTGGTTGATATTCCTGGGAGGCCTGCTCTTTTCTAAGGAGAGGCAGGGAGGGGGAGGGAAACTTGGGGGAGAGTGGAGTGGGGATAAAGAGGCTGGAGGAGGGAAGAGTGGGGAAACTTGTCAGGATGTAATATCTGAGAGAAGAAATAAATAAAGTAAAATAATAAAAAAATATTAATCTCTGCCGCTCCTAAACTCCCAAGTCCCATAGGGTTTTATCAAGACTTAGATTAGTGTTCCAACTTCTTTTTATGAGTGAAAAGAATGACCTCAGAATTGTGCTGACCAATAAAAACAAGTTTTCTAAGACAATATGCTCAAATCAACTCAGTTGAAACACCAATCTTCCCCGATCAGAACATCAATTATAAAAAGAACACAGTGAATAAGGAGATACAGAGTTGAGGGGAATGTAGTTAGTATAGCCACAATGGAAATCAGTATGGAGGTTCCTCAGAGAGCTAAAATCAGACTTGTGTATGACCCTGCTGTACCACTCCTACAAATACAGCTAAAGGAAATGATGTCAGCATGCAGCAGAGATACTGCACACCCATGTTTACTGCCTCAATATTCACAATTACCAAGATATAGAATAGCCCAAGTATCTGTGAGCTGATAAATAGATTAGAAATGTGTGCATATAAGAACATTATTGAGACAGAAAGAATAAAATATTGTCCTTTGTAGAAAAGTGAATGGAAGTAGAGGTTATCGTGTTAAGGGGGAAAAATCATGTTAAAACAGTCTCAGAAAGTCTAGTAGGTGTATTTTTCTCATACAGAATTTACACACACACACACACACACACACACACACACACACACACACACGAAAATAGGTGAATCACTATTAAGAACTTAAAAGAGGGACCACAGTAGAAAGCAAGGGCACAGTAAGGACAGTGGCTTCAAGCAGGGCACAGTATACACATATATGACCTATAAATCTGCTAATCTGTGTAATATATACATTTTTAATATAGTTCCCAGCAATAAAGAACAAAGTGCAGAAAAGGAGGTGGGAAAGACAGGTCAAAAGCAAATTGCCAAATGACTAGGGTCAAAAGCAAATTGCCA
>JADRCH010000331.1:254414-342079 GCA_019843965.1 Rhynchomys soricoides
GGTCAAAAGCAAATTGCCAAATGACTAGGGTCAAAAGCAAATTGCCAAATGACTAGCCAAAGCTTCCTGCCTCACTAACTGAAGACCCTAGAAATCAGAACCTACCCACTTACCTACCCCCCTCAAATGCAATACACTACTGAAAGAGTTAAGTTCTTAACCTGCTGGATTTGACCCTATAATGCCTAGATTTCCACATTACAATTACTTTCAAAGGTCCTGGCTCTAGCAAAACTCAAGTACAAACAGCAAATCCCTGTGCTTCAGGATTAGTCCCTCTGTATCTCCTACTGCTCCATCTATGACACCCTTACCTAACCCCACCCCCACCCCTGCCCCAGCCTAGCTCTGGTGGGTGTTAAGTGAAGATCACTTCAAATGTTAGGGTTGTGATTCTCATCTCAGACTACTTGATAGACCTCATAATTCTAAACACACAGGGTCACTCTGTAAATGTCTGTTTAGTGAATGTATGGCTACAATTAACTTCAAGAAATAAGCAAGCTTGAAGCTGTGGTAAATGGTCCAGTTGGAAAAGCATTTAACTTGTAAACTTAAGAAGCTGAAGTCAATTCCCAAAACCTAGATTAAAAACACAAGGAATAGAGGTATCTCTATAATCCTAGCACTGGAATGGTAGAGACAGGTAGATCCCTGAGCAGCCAGTTTAGCCTAACTGGTGAGTTCTGTGCCAGTGAGAGACCATATCTCAAGAGATGGATTTTCCTGAGGTTGACCTGAGGTTGTCCTTCAGTCTTCCTATACACATGCACACATGTGCACATGCATATATAAACACGAGAGAGAGAGAGAGAGAGAGAGAGAGAGAGAGGCTTCATACACATAGCAAAGTCGTCTCATTCCTATAATGAACTGAATGTTGTACCCCAACAAATTCATACACTGATTCTTAATGTAAAGGTATTTGAATGTAGGCTTTTGTCAGTTACTAGGTCATGAAGGTGGATCCCATGTAAATGGGATTAGTTGTCTTTGCTCTCTTTCCACTTTGTGAACTGAAGTACTCTGTAATCTAGAAGGACTGACAAGGGCCATGCAGGAGGAACGACAAATGTCTTTAGAACTCATGGAATGCAGCCCACGGGTTACCACAGCCACTTGGGTAGGCTTTGGTGTGGCACAGCCCTGAGGACTATGTGTCCTGAGGACTTCATGCTGTTCTGGAGTTCTGCTCAACTTGCTGCCCTCACAATCCTCTTAATCTAAGAGTTATATGAAGACTTTAAGGGGGCTTCCAGCCCCTCACAGGACAGCATCTCTGGCATTCACAGTACTAATGCTTGATCTCTTTCAGGCATTGCTGCTGGAGCAGATTATGATTCTATCACCACCCTAGAGAAGAATTTAGAGATGTAGATCATTAGCAATGACCACCACCCTTAGAAAACATTTGGAAAAATAAAGTTGTTAGTGAAGCAGGTTGAGATGTTTTTACCACTGGCTCTGATATAGAAAATCTTAGGGAACAATATGAAGTTCAGAAAGACACACCCTTACTAGTTAAGCTAGGGGCCTTTTATGGTCAGGGAACAAGAACAATGGCAGCACTGGCTGATGTGACTCTCACTGAGGCTGACTAGTGATAATTGATTTCTCATACCCATTTCTGCCCTCAGTTTCCTGATGTGATTTATTAAGAATTGCTGATGAGTAGATATGTATTTTGAGGATTTAAGGCAGATATAATTATACAAAAATTTAGATTTGTGATTCTTTTAAGATTTTTACAACATTAATTTTAAAGATAAATAATAAAATAATTACTTCTTTCTTTGTAACTGCAAACTGCTGCCTGCCAGTAAAAGAAACTGGCTGAGAAAACTACCTTGCTTGCTTACACTTGTTAATCTATAACAAGTTGCTTGATTATGAATGTACGTGGGTTTTTTCAGAATAACTGTACTATGTAATGTTATTTCTTGTGAAGGTACTGGAAAACACACTGCTTTTCATAATCATTCACAAGAAGAAAACTAACACATAATCACACTATAATTGTATACAGCTTGAGGGACTGTGCTGGGATACATAAGCAAGGGAAGAAACAATAAAGTGTGGTGAGGCTGGAACACTGTCTCTCCCATCCATCAACTGTGTGTGTGTGTGTGTGTGTGTGTGTGTGTGTGTGTGTGTGTGTGTGAGAGAATGGGGGTGAGAACATTGCTCCTTCCATCCACCAGTGTGTGGATTTATGCATGTATCTGTGGAATACTTGAAGCCTGTTTGCTGGACCTTTGCTCTAACCATTCTATGTGTCAATATGTATATGTCTATCTATAGGTCTGTGTACATGTATTATATGTGTATGGATATATGCATGTATATTTGTGTGTATGAAGTTATTGGAGTCTGCCTTTTGTTTCATCCATTCTCTATCTATCTATCTATCTATGTGTGTGTGTGTATGTATGTGTGTGTATGTTTTCTCTCTTTCCTTCTCTTTCTCGCTGGCCCCAAACAGTTAAACGATTTCATAGTTTTCCACTGGCCACAGGGAATGCCAGCCCCAGTAAATTAAGCTTTGTTCCCTCAGAAAAAAGTCTACTGAGCAGCTTCTCTAATCACTGACTGCCTTTGGCAGCAGCTCCTATAAGTACCTGGATCCACCCCAGTTAGCACCTCTAAAGCACTGACCACCAATGGCTGCCTGCCTCAGTTTACCTACCACATGGATGCCAAAGCCATTCATTGACAGAGGACCCCAGCAGAACCCAATGATGCTAGTAGCCTGAGCTCATACTTTTAGTCTTAAGAAAAAAAAAAAAAAAATCACAGCAAGTACATCTATTATCTACAGGCTGTCCCAAAGTGCAGTCACTCAACCTCCTTAATAAAAAGTCCTACATCAGGTCTGTGAAGAACCAAATGCTGAGCGAGCCTAGTAAAGCAAGTTTCTTCACTGTGGAACTCCCTGGAGCCTTTAGAAAGATCATGTGCATTCTAAATCCCTGAGAGAGGGCCAGCAAGATGGTCCACTGGGTAAAGATATTTCCACCATCCAAGTTAGATCCTGGGACCCACCTGGCAAAGGAGAACCAACTTCCTCAAGTCAAGTCATCCTCTGACCTCCACATGTACTAAGACCCATGTAAGCACACACGAGCACGCATACATACACACGCACACACATACACACGCACACATACACACACACACTAAATAAATAAATAAATGTAACTTAATTTTTTTTAAGAGCAGTATCTTTAAACAAATACATTTCTAATATGAAAAAAAAAAGGCAATTTCTCAAATACTTGATCATTGGGGCTTATGGCATCTCACACTGCCATCCAGAATGAGCACTCTTACTGAGCAAACAGCCACACCCAACCCCTGTTTACTAACAGTCCCTGGTTGTGTTTGGGCAGCAATGTAGTCATCTCTTGAGGACATATTATGCCAGGTTCTAAGACAATCCTGGTGATCTTATCTCTCTGTGAAGCACTCACTCTGTGTCCCTTCCGACAAAGGATAGTCAGGACCATGTACTCAGTACCAACGAGGAAAACAGACTCTAGCCTTTACTCACAGTCCAAAGCCCACCATCTTCCTAACTTGCAAGAAACACTACCTCTTAGGGACCCTCCTGTGGTCCAGGGAAAGAGAGAACAGAGGTACTAGAGAAGATTCCTCATCATAGAGAAGATATTCTTTACTGCATACGAGTCACCAGGGAAAGAAAGACGTCTTCTGACATCAACTGAAGTCCACCTCCACCACTGAACAAGAGCATTGTCTTCCACTGTCCACAAAGTAGAAAAACACGAGTGTTGTTTGACCTCACTTTGAGTCATTGACTGAAAGGTGGCACCCACCCACAGGCAGAGTTAGGCACTGTGGAGGCTTACAGCCAACTTTCCTGTCAGAACAACCACCACTCAGGTTAGCTCTTCAATACAGTTCTTTTCTCTTCTAACCCTTCCCTCCCTTCCTTCCCCCACACATTTCTCTTCAGAAAAGGGGAGGCCTCCCATGGATATCAACCAGCCCTGGTCTATCAAACTGCAGTGAGACTAGGCACATCCTCTCCTATTGAGGCTAGACAAGGCAGCCCAGTAGGATTCAACCCAGTTCTTAATCTAGCAGATGAGCAGGCATGAAGTGTCAAGTTCTGCTCCATTCCATTCCGGGGAACTCTAGAGGTCCACTTCCCACACCCACAGTCCAGATTGTGGAAAACTCCTGAATCACTCCTCAAAGAAAATGAGGTCTCCAGTTCTTTCCAGGGAAATAAAAAGATGAATAGTGTGGTGGTTTGTATATGCTCAGCCGGGGAGTGGCACTATGAGAAGGTGTGGCCCTGGTGGCGTAGGTGTGTCACTGTGGGTGTGGGCTTTAAGACCCTCATCCTAGCTGCCTGGAAGCCAGCATTCTGCTAGCAGCCTCCAGATGAAGATGTAGAACTCTCAGCTCCTCCTGCACCATGCCTGCCTGGATGCTGCCATGCCTTAATGATAATAGACTGAACCTCTGAACCTATAAGCCAGCCCCAATTAAACGTTGTCCTTGTGAGAGTTGCCTTGGTCATGGTGTCTGTTAACAGCAGTAAAACCCTAACGAAGGCAAATAGTAGAGACAGAAACTTCAGTGACAGTAAGACTGTGGAGGGGGAGGGGAGTTAAGTACTATTCACTGAGTGCACACATGCCTGGCAACATTCAGGATGTTTTATGAGCATAATCAGACCCAATCCAACCATTTAGAAAATCATTATATAACCAATCCCAGTTTACAGAGGAGGAGAACAAGGCTCAGCGGGTTTAGGAACATTCACAAAATCAACAGCTGGTGAAAAGAGGCTGAGATCTGAACCTAAGTATAGAAACCTCCGAAGTCATCATTTCTGTTGACATCTTTCTTTCCTTTTTTTTTTTGTTTTTTTTGTTTGTTTGTTTTTTGAGACAGGGTTTCTCTGTGTAGCCCTGGCTGTCCTAGAACTCACTCTGTAGACCAGGCTGGCCTCGAACTCATAAATCCGCCTGCCTCTGCCTCCCGAGTGCAGGGATTAAAGGCGTGCGCCACCACTGCCTGGCATTCTGTTGACACCTTGAACACTCAATCCTGTAAGACCTCATGCTCAAAGTACACACGAATCTGTAGGCATGTGTGGCTTTACAAATATAAGCTAGTAGCATCTTGTTTTCTCTGTCACCACCAGAATTAAAGCAATTAGAAAAATTTTAAGAAACAATAAATGTCACCTATACAAATCAAAAGCCTAAAGAAGCAATAATTTTATTTTTACTCCTAGCTGTGACCCCATGGGTGACAGTGTATTTAAACTATGTAACTTTAAATAAGAAAAGACATCATTAAAATGTTGTCATGTACTTAAGGTGTTATAAGTCTATCTTTAATTGCATATAACTTACTCTTTGCTGACTTTTTAAATTCTTTTTTTTTCTTATTTTATTTGCATGGGTGTTTTATCTATAGGTATATGTATACCATGTGCATGCCTGGTATCCGCAGGGGCCAAGAGGATCTTGGATCCTGGCACTGGAATTAGAGATGGTGTGAACTGGGAATCAAACCTAGTTCCTCTAGAAGAACACAAAGTGCTCTTAACCATTGTGCCATCTCTGCGGCCTCTTTCTTCTGACTTCCTTAATAAGATGTAAAGTCTAGATACTCTCTCAAGAATTAAAAACAGAATCTCCCTGGAACTTCTCTGCGGGCCCATCTGTTCCTTTGCCAGCATTGAAAGATCTGAGGTTTCTTTATTCTTACTGAGGAAATTCTGCTTCCTCATGTACATACAGGAAAAAAAAAAGAAAAAAGAAAAAGAAAAAAACATGGGAAGGCTGCCCACCTCAGAAAAGAACTCATCCATGAAGGCTGTGTTGTCAATAGCAATCTCAACCTCATCCGTGTCATCATCCTGTGTCAGCTGCTTCTGCAAGAGACCAGAACAGGCCGGAGTGAGGATAAATACATAATCAACAGTCACTGTAATTGACGGTGTTATATTTAAGCACACGCACACACACACAATTTTCTTTAAAATGAATAGAAAGTTGATGTTGGAATGCTCTGGAGTTGCCTGTAATTAAATCCAAGCTCTACCTCCCGACTTTGTGCAAGAGAAGAAAGAAGGGACAAGCTAGTTACTACCAGCTTGTCAGACCTGGGATAACTTAGCTGCCAAAGCTAATAGCACTACTTCATAGAGTTAGTAAGAAAATAAATGAGATAATCTGGGTGGTGGTACTGAATATCTTTAATCCCAAGCACTCAAGAAGCAGACAGGTAGATTTCTGAGTTTGAGGGCAGCCTGGTCTACAAAGCAAGTTCCATGACAACCAGGGCTACACAGAGAAACCCTGCTAAACAAACAAATAAATAAATAAATAAGAAGATAATGTAACATTAACATATACAGGATCTAGTACACTGTACAATTAAGGCCTTGGTTGTTGCTCATCTGTCTTCTTTGCTTTGTTTTATACAGAGGGTCAAAACTTAGGCCTTCACATACATTAGCAAAGTGTTTGTCACTCAACTCCTTACCCAGTCCAATCTTGTCGTTATAGGTGGTGGCATTTTTGTAGCTTACTCTAGTTGAAGAACCTAAAATTTACAGAGGTTTAGTAACTCTAACCAGGACTCTAACCTGACCATACTATTTAAACAAGTTCCAGGCAGTTCTTTCAAAGCATGAGCCATTGATTCTCACAGCAGGAGTAAAGATTTTCCCATGCTTAGAAACTATTTATTGCAAAGAAAATCACGTTGTTCCCCTGTCCATGAGCTCATGTTTAGAAGGAAAGGGAAGTTCTTTTAGTAGTCCCCAGCAACTTCAGGGAATGTGAGCCTTCTCCACCTCATTCACCTTCCTCCTCAGAATTACAAAATGGCAATCTAGAGGAAGTGACCCATTCCTACCCAGCAACAAAAGCCTGAGCTGTTTCCTCGTTGCTCCTAATTGCTGTCTGCCAGACAGGTACTCTCCAGGGCACGGATGACTTCTAAGCACACAGAACACTGGCTGTTGAAAGTGAAGGCCAAGAACCCTCACACCTGCCTTCACTACACCTTTCAATGCCTTATAGCCTTCTACATCCAGCTGTATCACCTCAAAGGCTCAGAACTCCATAAGCAAGAAAGCTGCCGGGCCTCACGTCACCTGTTACCATCCCGACAAATCCATAAATTCCCATCAGAATTTGCAGCCACCTGGGGAATCTCTTCAGCATCTCATGTTCTGTCTGGTCTGGAACAGCTAGATCCCAAGCTTAATAACCACATTGGAGAGACTTGAATCTGAGGGTCCTCCTACCATTCCACTATCTCCTAAAAAACTCTAATTATGTTCTCCTGACACCCAAGGTCACATAATGACAGCTCACCTCCTAGGATCGAAATCTCCCTGTCCAGAAAAGCACACAAGGACCTTTAGAATGCAGCCCCACCACACTTCTCCCTCAATGCATTCTTAAGATCAGCCTTTTGAAATTCCTTGCATTTCCTAGACACATCATTCCTTTGTATGTAGCATCTTTCTTTCCATGCTGCTATACACACAGGGATTCTAACCAAAAAGTTATCTATCCAACTACCAAAATCTTTTTCATCTTTAAAATTCACTTCAGACAGCCCAATATTTGTCTCTCCCAAGCAAACTTTCAAACCTCCCTTAAGCCCCCACTACTCTGTAAAGACCTCCTTACACCAAGCTCTATGGCCTACTGTCATTTGTCCCTCTACTCATTGATCTGTATCCAGTGACTACAAACTCCGGGAAGGTCGGGGTTATCAAGTGCATCTGTTAGAATAGTTCACTAATTTATCTGCCTGACAGCCCGGGGCACCTTTCCACCTGATTTTGGGAAGGCCACTGGGATCACTCAAGCTCCCTGAGGAATTTGAGTTATGAGAAGAGCCTGAAGGGAATGAAGCTAGTACTCCAACCTCAGCACCCAACAGAGCCACTCCCTTCCTTTCCTACTTCCCTTGACTTCGAGCAAGCAGCAGATCTCAACTTGTATTCTTTCAGCTAGCTCAACAGTTCTTTTGTTCATTTAGCCAAAATCAGCCTTATCACCTGCAATTAAAGGGCAACATCATTCTTATGATTTAGATAAGAATGGCCCCCATAGGCTCATATACTTGAATGCTTAGATACCAGGAAGTGGCACTATTTGAAAGAGTTAGAAGGATTAGAGGTGTGGCCTTGTTGGAGGAGTTTGTCACTAGGTATGTGCTTTGAAGGTTCAGAAGCCTATGCCAGCAGGAGAGATGGCTCAGCAGTTAAGAGCACTGACTGCTCTTCCAGAGGTTCTGAGTTCAATTCCCAGCAACCACATGGTGGCTCACAGCCATATGTAATGGGATCTGATGCCCTCTTCTGGCATGTCTGAAGACAGTGTACTCCTATACATAAAATAAATAAATAAATCTTTAAAAAAAAAAAAAAAAGCTGGAGAGATGGCTCAGCAGTTAAGAGCACCGACTGCTCTTCCAGAGGACCTGAGTATGATTCCCAGCAACTACATGATGCCCTCTTCTGGTGTGTCTGAAGATAGCTACCGCATACTCATAAACATAAAATAAAGAAATAAACCATAAAAAAAAAAAAAAAAACGAATCCCATCCCAGGCCCAGCCTCAATGTCTGTCTGTCTCTATTTCTTCCCTCCTAACTGCCCTCTCTCCTTCCCTCCCTCTCCCCCCTCCCCCGCAGATCTGGATGTAGATCTCTCAGCTACTTCTCCAGCACCATGTCTGCCTGTGTGCCCATGCTCCCAGCCATGCTGATAGTTACAGTAACCTCCGAAACTGTAAGCAAGCCCACAACTAAATGCTTTCTTTGTAAGAGTTGCCTTAGTCATGATGTCTCTTCACAGCAATAGAAGAGTGACTAAGACAAATGTTAATAATTTATTTATTCCATATTTCCCAAGTATTTAACAGAAAATTAATCACTTCTAGATGAATGCATACCTGGCATTCACACTGGCCTGCAGACTCAAATTCACATATCAGTTTCCAAAGTTGGGACAAAATGTTCCATTATTCAAGCACCCTCAACATCCAAGCCTCTCAGAGGCCTCCATGGGACCTTCTCTCCAGGGAAGACTTCTGGGCTATTTCCTAGAAAATGCAAAGCCATTCTTCCTCTCAGAAGCTTTTGTCCAAAATGTCCTTTTATTTTTTAAGGATTTATTTATTAATCTGCTTTATGTTTGTGTGTGTGCCTGCAATGCCTATGTGCCACTTGTATATAGTGCCCACAAACATCAAAAGAAGATATTGTATCCACTAGTATTGGAGTTACAGACAGTTGTGAGTCATCATGAGCATGCTCAGAAAGGAACCAGAGTTCTCTGAAATATAGTGCATGATCTTAACTGATGAGCCATCTCTCCAGTTCCAAGAATGCTCTTTCCTCAGATGACCTAGAAACTCCACTAAGGAAAGAGACCTCAAGTATATCTGATACACATAAACACCCACATGACATAAATTCAGTGTTCAAACTGGCATACATGCTAAAGAAGTAGGAAGAAGCTACCCGGTGAATGGATCAAGGAAAGCTTCCAACCTGATCCTACATCATCTGCACATGTCACATTTACTCCTGTTCCTGGGCTGTCTACTAACACCATGGCCCTTCATTCCCTCCTATTGCTAAATCTTCATAATTAGGAGCCCCTACCTCTGTGCCACTTTATACATACATAATTTAGGCAATACTTTCAAGATTCATTTTACATACATACATACATACATACACACACACATACACATATATACAAAAATATGCACATATGCATACATATATGCATACATACATACTGTGGTGATTTGAATATACTTAACCCAGGGAATGGCACTATTAGGAGGTATGGCATTATTGAAGTAGGTATGTCACTGTGGGTGAGGACTTTACAATTTATCCTAGCTGCTTGGAAGCTAGTCTTTTATCAGCCTTCAGGTGAAGATGTAGACTTTCAGCTCCTCCTGCACCATGCCTGCCTGGACATTGCCATGTTCCCACCTTGATAATAATGGACTGAACTTCTGAACCTGTAAGCCTATCCAAATTAAATGTTGTCTTTATAAGAGTTGCCTTGCTCATGGTGTCTGTTCACAGCAGTATAAAACCTTAACTAAGAAACATATATATATAGAAGCATGCGCGTGCGCGCACACACACACACACACACACACACACATATGCTGAACATACATATATACAAACATATACATACATACATATGCTGAATGAGGCACTGTACATGAGAGCTACTTCTCAACAGCCTCATCATAGGTCTATCTGTCATTAAGGTAAAACAGGACTTTGGGAGCTGAATGCAACCTTAAGGATACCTGACACTAATGGCATTACTCTGGACTCTAGATGTGCATCTTCTCAGGTTCTTCAAATGTTTAGCCTCTAAATACATAAAGTAACAAGAACATTTAACCCACATCAGAAAATACAAGGAAGGGACCATGGTCACATGCTACCTGACATCACTGGACCCAAAACTATCCTCTGGCTTCTTTCTCTACAAACTATCCCAGGAAGAGGGTAGGTCTCTTTCTTTCTGATACAGGTAGCTGTGGTAAATCCAGTTTCCTCAAAGCCCCTCTATGTTTCCCCCCTCTGGGAGTAGAGCAAGGAAAATACGATCTGCCTTTTATCTTCTGCCCACATGACAGAACTTAAACAAGAGAACATCAGCATCAATATCAAAGAATCAAGGCATGTGGTAATGAGGATGTTACAGAAGCTGAAAGTCCAGCCACACGGGGGAAAAACGTGTGCAGGAGAACCACAAGCCCAGCTGGCTACTTCCTCTTGATGCCTATCCTGTGAGGAGATGAAAGATACCACCAACGAATCTGGCAACAGCAAGCTACCCAGTTATCTCCCCTCTTCAAGCCTAAAGTACACTCCAAATTTCAAAGACAACTGCTAAGGCTGACTCCTCCTGCACAGTAATGATTGTTGAGGAGTCCAGAATGCAACCTCAAGGAGGCCTTCTCTACCACGGTATGTCTGACCACAGGTCAGTCTACATCAGCTTATAGAATAAATAAATGTATTTGCTACCTATAGCCACTACTAGGTACTTGGAGACCATAAGACCCTTACTTTTTTTTTTTTTTGCACATCATGTCAACAAATCCCATCTATATGGCTGTAGCTAAGACACTGGACGTCAGAAGTTACAATTAGTCAAGGTCTTACGGATGCTGATTTGCAGAGCCACAGCTTGAGCACTAGGCCTCTGTCCTAAGCCCTCCTTATTGTGGTGCTCCCTACCAGCAGCAGCCTGGAACATGAAATTGGCAGTTCCGGCAGGCAGGAAGCACCCTTTGCTGAGAGGCTGGAGCTATAGAACTTGGACACAATACATGTCTTTGTTAAATACTGGTTTTTCTCACAAAGTAAAGACCTAAGCTCTCCACTGTGGTCTGGGAAAACCCCAGGATACCTCAAATGTGCCTCAGAAACTATCCTGCATAGTCAAGGAAGGTCAACCCAGCACCCCATATCCCCCTTCAGTGTGCAGGAGTTTCCTTCACTGGGATTTTAGAGAGATGAAGAGAGGGAGAGCGGGAGATGGGAGGAAGAGAGAGGAATCAACAGAGGAGAGGAGACATCTGTTCACCACCATTCCCCTTAGAGGGCTAATAAAGAACTGTAGGATATGGAAGGAGCCTTCCTGCCAAGCACAGGAGAACAGGAGCACACAAGCATTTCTATCATCTCCCCTGGCTGAAACAGTTCTTTGCTCCAGGCATAGACTCTTCTTTATAAACCCAGTTTTCTCCTGACCCATTTCAGAGGGATGATTATATCTCCCTTTCTTTATCCCTGCTGCCCACTGCTCTAAGGCTGCCTCCTCTAGGACCAGGGTCTGTGGACTCTCAAAGACAGACACCACTATTCATGGAGAACCAGACACGTGGGCAGGAAAGAGCAAGCATGTGCATGTGTGGTATGTGTGTGCACGCACATACATATACACACACACACACACATACGGGGGGAGGGGGGAGGGGGGGAAGGGGCAATCTAAGTACTCTGTCCCTCTTCTCTGATTTAAAGAGCCAGAAATTCTAAGTGAGTATGTGGGTTCTCAATGGGTACAGCAAATGCTCTCTGTTCCCCACTGAAGACTCAGATGACCCTTTTCTAATACCCAGTTCTCCTAAGGATAATTTTCTTTAATACCAAAACCCTCCCTGAGAAAAACCCTTCCTCTTTTCACTGAATTTCATCTTCTGCAACACCCTGGTCATATGAATAAAGAGGAAACCAGCAGATAATGATACCCTAGTGAGTCTCCCGCTTTTACTTTCAACATCTTGTTCTAGCTGAGCAGTTGAAGGCTAAACATTGGCCCTACCTAAAAGGAGGAGACCTGAGGAATAAGTCATTGTAAGATTAGTCCAAGACCAACAAGCCAGAGGACAAGAGCCAAAGTCCCTGAGGACTCTTTCGGTGCACTCTGTCACAGCAGTGACAACAGATGATGATACGTATGTATCACAGGCACTTCCGTACCTTCAAATGTGTTATCTAAGTCTCACATCATCCCTCTGAGGAACAAGTATTACTTTCCTCACTTACAGATATGGTAACGGCTAATTAGGTTAATTCATCCAAAGCAATTCAGCTCTTAAATAGCATCATTAGGACTCTACTCTAGCAGCCATGGGAGCTCACGCCTGTACCTGTTCTAGTGCCTGAAGGTACCTCTCCACAGTCTCAATAACAAATCTTCACCTATTTTAGAGGATGCTACAATATCTGTAAATCTAAGCTAGATAACTCTATACACTCAAATGAAAGAGATATTATGCATGTATTCCTACCTCTGTTCATGAATATGGACATACGCAGGTACATCTGACTTCTATAGTGAAGACCCAGTATGGCACCTCACAGCTGTGAGCTGCTATTTTGAACAGGTTACTCTTCTCTGCCTCAGTTTCCTCAATTGTAACATGACCAGAAAACTCTGCTCACAAAACTCTGTGAGGATCAAATCAGCTATTACACAAAAATGTTTAGAGCAACTCTGGGTACACATTACATGTAACTCCAATGCCAGTTCTTGAGGTCACTGAGGAAGAAAGTCATATAACCAGAATTTCATTTATTTTAAGCCTTTGATGTGAATTTAAAAAAAAAAACCAACAACCCTCTGAATTGTGTTCCAGCTACACTCACACACATCTATTACTCTTATTATCATTCATTTCTAATGCTTTGTCCTTCCCGTTTTGATTTATATTAAGTGTTATTTAGAAAGAAGCTTTTTGAAATTCCAATGGGTAAACCTAGGGGACTATTACCATATTATTATTCTAAGTCTATCACTAATTCATTGCCATGGAATTGAAGGTTTTCTTGTCTCCGAGTATAGGGTCAACATTTCTTAACCTTTTATGTATGCTTCACAAGGCCTTCCACTCTACCTCTTGAAACAAACTCTGAAATCTCATCCCCACATGTCGAGTTAGTGTCTCCCTGGTTTTCATTCTCAGGACCTATGCTAAATCCAGAGTAGAGCAGTGAATGTTTTTAGGAGAGGAAGGAGGTGGAGGAAGCCTTGTGGGTAGATGCTACAGCTATAAATAAAGTTAGGAAGGTTCATTCCTTTGGAGTCACTCAGCTAAGGGACAGTGCTCATTCCAGACCTCTCTTTGATACTTTCTAATCTTCATTACCACATTAACTTGGAGAAGGATCTCAAAGTTTCATAATCAACTTCCACATCCAGATACTCTCTTCTCCCCTACAGGCGGTGTTCTTCACTCATCCTACAGGGAGAACATCATAGTTCAAATGCTCATGGGGCAAACTCAGCATCCCTGGCTCTCCAAGCTCTCTTCGGCTAAACTGGGAGTCAACTGGGCAAACAGAAAACTATAATACCACATGGGGAGGGGGGCAGCAACTATACTGAGAAATTATACAGAGTGCCCAACCTCACCTGAACACAGAGAGCCTGTCAAAGATGGAAGTTTATGAGAGAATGTTTGCAGAGCAACATTTGAGAAAACTGTGAAAACTGAGAATTTTCCCAGAGAAAAATTCCAGCAAGACCAGTCTGAGAAGACCACACCCTGCATTCTCTCTCACCCTTCAAGCTGTAAGAGAAAACTCACAGAATAGCTTCTTCTTCCTCCTTCTGAGCTCAGCTTCCCTTTAGGTCTTTCAACCCCTTCCCCAGCCTCCTTCACTCTTTTTCTGACATTCGCTTCTTCCTCTCCATCCAGTCCTGGCCACTGAGTACCTCTCAGAGATACGGAGAGGAAGGAACTGTCAACGTCTTATTCCTTCCTAGACTCTGTATTGAATCCTTTCTTTCAGCAGGTCCTTTAACCTCCTTCCCAGCATACTCCTTCTGTAGAATTCAAACCACCATGGCAACAGGTAGCACTGACTGATAGTCAAGGCAAGCTGAAGACTCTTCTAAGGTAGGTACTTTATACCACAGCATTTAACCCCTACACTAATCATCTAGGGACTAGTGCTGAAAGATACCAGCTACCTTGCCAAGAGTATATGCCCAAGCCAGGGAAGCCAGCAAGTTGGAGAAACTCCCCATCCTGACCCCACCCCAGCTGCAGCACAAAGCCCTGGCCCAGGGACATGCATTTCCAAAACAAGGTAGAGCAGATGTCATGTAAATGTCATGTAGTAATGAGGATTATTAGAAGGTATCAAAGAGAGGTCTGGAATGAGCACTGTCCCTTAGCTGAGTGACTCCAAAGGAATGAACCTTCCTAACTTTATTTATAGCTGTAGCATCTACCCACAAGGCTTCCTCCACCTCCTTCCTCTCCTAAAAACATTCACTGCTCTACTCTGAATCTAGCATAGGTCCTGAGAATGAAAACCAGGGAGGCACTAACTCGACATGTGGGGATGGGATTTCAGTGTTTGTTTCAACAGGTAGAATGTAAAGCATGGTCAAGAAAAACAAAGAAAGAGGGAGAAATTGTGTGGCTACAAAGGAAGCAGGACAAGTGGGTGCGATGCAATGTCCTGGCTTAAACCCTAGAACAGAAGGGATTTTAGTGGGATAAAAGAAATGCCCCGGTGTTTAGTGAGGAATCTTGTGCCAGTATTATGTTCTTTGTTTGATGAATGTACATTGAAAAGTGAGACAAGAAGAAAGGATCTTTCTGCACTATCTCTGAAAAATCTGAAAGTATTTTAAAAGAAAGAAATTATTAAAAAAAAAGTAAACAAACCTGATGCTACACCAAGCTGCCCTAACCCAGACAGCTGGCATACTCAGACAGAACACACTCTACTAATCTCTTTAGGCAGGAGCTGCACTTCACTCTGTCTCCACACACACACACTGGGAAGTGTTGCCATAGAAACAGCCAAAGGCCACAAAGCAGGGAGATCTAACAGGAAAGACAGTGGTGGGAAAAAGCTGAAGTGGGGCTGTACATAAAGGAGACTAGAGATAAAGTCGGCCTGGGACTACAAAATCTGCAAGTAAATTCATCAACAGTGTAACTCAGTTCACCTACTGAATGGCTTTGTACTTAGTTTTCTACTCTTCAACTGGGTAAGAAATAAGTGAAGTATGTGTAACCTGCTTTATTCCGGGACCCAGGACCTGACAAGGCTGGCAGCTTCTGAAACTGCAAACTGCAATAGATAGATATATAGATAGATAGATAGATAGATAGATAGATATCATACACACACACCCAGAGAGAGAGAGAGAGAGAGAGAGAGTATAAAAATTGCAAACTAATACAACAATACTACTATATTAGCTATCTGACTGTATTTGTATCAACAAAATAAAGAACCTGTGGAAGTCAGGCAATGAGGGTTAATGTATTTAGCTTGGGAAACTTTCCCATGGTGATGACACCAGAGCCCAGCCCTATAGGATGAGAAGGATTTTACCAGGGAAAAAAATGAGGTAGCTGGGTTTTCACTTAGGTATCCCCATGTCTGTCTGTCATTGTCTTTCTGATCAAAGACAGCCTCAGTGACATCCTGATCTGGAATTTTAATAAAGGGAAATGCCTTGGAATTCATCCACCTTGGCGATGAGCCAGTGGCTTTTGGCTTCATTAACAAAGTTATGGATTCCCTGAGTAAATGTTCTACTCCTCACCAACCATAGGGAGTAGAACAAGAAATGTCAATCATAATATAAATAAGGGATTTGTAAAAGCCAAGCTGATGTAGACCAGCAGGCAGAGAAAGTATATGTGACTACCATGCAGAATGCTGGGTACTGGGGTCCCAGAGGCCTTACTGCTTGTGGGGAGGGGATACACAGTCCAGTGGGAGGTGGCCAGATACAGTGTGGGAAGATGACTCAAAAGGCAAAACCAACATGTTCTTTCTTGTTCCCATCAATTCCAGGCTAAGCATGCATGTCAGTCAAATCCAAGTCTCACATGCCTCACCTGTAAAAGGGAAATGACACACACCAGCACCTCATCTTGTAGAATAGAGATGACTGGAGGGGAGGTGTGCCAGGCATCGAACTCAAGTCCTGGGCTAAAGTAATCTGCTCAGAAAGTAATACTTGCTATAGTTCACGTGACAAGCATTTGAGTCACCAGTCTTACTTAAACAGACGATATAGAATACAGAGTGTAATTCATTAAGAAGCTAGTGAAGCTGGGTGCAGTGGCACATGACATTAATTCCAGCACTTGGAAGGCAAAGGCAGGTAGAGTTTGAGGCCAGCCTGTTCTATATAGTGAGACAGCCACGACTATACTGTGAGACCCTGTCTTGAAAAAACCGAAAAAGAAGTTAGCAGAAGGTGAAATCCACTCTGTAGTAATATTTAAAAAAAAAAAAGCTAACTTACTTAGTTACAAAACACCACACAGCAGCAGGACTGGATGGAGACTATCCTAGGATGCAGTTAGGGAGTGACTGCGGGTGGAATGAGCCTGGGGAGTGGAGCAGGAGCAACAAAGGTCGGAAGGAAACACTGGGAGGAGAGAGGACAGCATGGACCTGCTCCTGCCAGTGTCCTAACCTCCCCCAAGCTCACAGGAATAAAAATAAAATTAATCCCCTTCTCTCGTGCAGGCATTTCTCTCTGGCCTCCAGCTGATGGGTCTATAATCCCTATTCAATCCCTGTCACTCTCATCTCTGCGTCTGTCTACCCACAGCAAAGCATCCCTCCCAGTAAATGAATCCTCCCAGGCATAGAGACAAGGACGGAATCCAGACTGGTTAGAAAACCTATTACTAAAAAGAGACAAAATCTCAACAAAGGGAAAGTTGGTATGTTAAGATTCCTTACAATCTAAGGCACCTGGCACTGGCTGGGACAGGGCAAGCACTTAAGCTTAAAAGCAGAAGTCCAGCCCCTTATTTCTGACAGGATTACCACACAGCATTACCCTGAGGAACTTTGTTCCTCAGAGACCCTGGATTTTCTGTGGGGAAGGACATGTGCAGGTCATTAGGTAGCAGCAAGACCAAGACACACAAGCCAAGCCAAGGCTGCAGAGTGACTGATTCACTGCTCTTCCCTATTGGTCCTGGTCTGAACGTCCAAGTCATTTTGCAGAGTGACTGATTCATTGCTCTTCCCTATTGGTCCTGGTCTGATCGTCCAAGTCATTTCAGTTTTGCTTGGTAGGTCTGGGGGGAGGGGGTGTCCAAAGTCTTGACCTTGATACTATACATCACTGGCGGCTCTGTTTTCATTATGAGGTTTTATCTCATTTCTCTTTCCATGAAATACGTTTGGTTTCCCTATTCGATCCATTGTTCTTTAGAATAAGGACTTTGTACAATAATTCTGTCAAACTTCATATGCAGCAAGATTCATATGGTTCTAAAAGTTCTGATTATGATGGCTAGGATGTAGTGTGAAAACACACACACACACACACACACACACACACACACACACGCTCCTTTTGATGTTACAATGTATGTTTTTATGTTCTTAATGCTTTGTTCACCAAATGCACTCACCAAAGGGAGAATAAGTGAGAAAGTCTAGGATCCAGATGTTCTTCCAAATAAATTCTATTTGCATTTGAAGAGACTATATTAGATTTGAAGAGGGATCTCCACTCAAAAACTACTGCTGGGAATGACACCCCAGACTTAACTCCTATCTCCCAGGGTCTTCCTGTGCTTGCTTCAGAATTACACGTCATGCTGTCTACTCCTCTGTTCTTTCTACCCAACTGTGAACCTCCTAAGCTCCAGAAACAAATGTTGCTCACTAATACATCCCAGCATCTCTGCAGGGCCTGGCAGACAATAGGCAGTTAGTAAATGTTTACTGAGGAAAAACTGGACCACACAAAAGGTTCCTGGGTCAGGAATTGTCCGGCAGATTCAAAGTTCAGTACTGAGTGGTGTGTGAGAAGAGCCGGAGGGCGGGGTGCAGTCACTGCACATTCCCAGCAAACTCCTAGATAAACAAGAAAATGCTGATGGCAGCCCCTCAGGAGGAGCGGTCAGGAGATGAGCTAAACCAGGTCCTGTGATCACAGCCTTAGAACCGAATGTGGTTTAGGGTGGACATTGCTCCCAGGGAGGGAGTTAAGTGTGGACAGTTCACATGTAGTGTAAATGACCATCACAGATGGTCTCATTTCACCTGCACAGAGACCCTGAGGGAAAGACTGAGGATCACCTTGACAGGTGTGACTCTGAGGCCCCAATCCTTGTGGACTCCAGAACAGTAAGACAAATAATATTAACTAGCATCTCAGAGAACCATACACTCCTGGGGTTCATGGAGGCCTCCAATCTCCTGTACTTCATCTTCCCTTCCTCAAGAGATGCTCAAATTCCTACAGCGATCAACACCTCAAACGCCTTCCTACCTGCCTGCCTCTCATGCTGGAGGAATCTATTCAGCTGGCCTGCCCAATCCTTGAGCAGCTAATTACATTTTTAAAAACTTACTTTCTAAAAGATTTCTAATTTCTACCCCATGTCTTCCCCTCCTATCTACTCACAGGGAAACTAACCTCAAGCACAGGACACAGCCCCAGCTATCTGAAGGCAGCCATCACCCTCTCTCCCCTGAGTTTAGAAAGACATTGCACAGGCCGCTCAGTGGGAAATTTATTGCATGCAGGTTAGCAAATCTTTTTTGTAGATAACAGGAATCGGAGACAGATCATACCCTATCTTGTTTGCAAGAAAAAGGTAGTTCATGGGGTAAGGCACGGTGTAGAGAAAGGGGATGATATACCATAGAATGGTTAATAATGCACAGAAACCTCAACATTCTTCACAGAAACCATTAATAATGGCAGAAGCATAGTTTGAGACTAACCGAGTTTTCTACTTTACAAAAGAAGCATCAAGGAGCTTGGAGGTGAGTGTACCTACTACTGATGCTTTGCTAAGTGGTCATGTTGTCAAACTACCTTGTAAGTATTTATGTTCATGCCTATAGATTAGGGCCGCCCTCTACCTTGATCAGAGGACCTCCTATGTACAATGGTCAGCAGCCAAATGCAGAGACTCCTAACTACTCAGTGAGTGGCAGTTCGGTGTTCAGCCCTAGATAAGGTATTTATGCTATCTCCATCCAAACTCCTGAGCTATGTGAAGAGGAGGCAGAAAGAACTGAAGAGCCAGAGGAAGGGGAAAAGTGATGTGAAATGCTGTCTTCTGGACACAACACAAGTTGTGATTGCGGGCCCAAAGCTAGTCACTTGAGATTCCAAAACAGGCTGGGGAGGGTTCATGAGGCTCCACCCCTAGAGAAGCAGTTGATAGTTTCTAGGAAAGGGAGAATCATTTTTCTTCCTTCTGGAGTGTATCCCCTTGGCAGGCTACCCATACTCTGGTAGATGGCCTCATACTGATTTGCATGAAGGCAGTCCTTACTAGACTCAGTTGGTTATGTAAAATGTTTAAAGAGGAAAAGAAAAGAGAAGACATGAAAGTACAAGACTATTAAATGTATCGGAGGCTATCTGAGGATAGTAGAGGGAGTTTTGGGGTCAGATATGATCAAGATACATTGTATCCGTATTGTATGAAATTGTCAATAAATAAGTAAAAATAATCAAGAAGAAGCAATGGGGGAAGCAGCACAGAGGTAAAGTTGCAAAAGGATCCCAGCTATTAAGTGCCAAGGCCTCAATAGAGAAGCCTCTGAGCCTCAACCCCGTCCTCTTTGTACTGCACTGCTCCAAAACAGGACAGCGACCTCCCTATGCTTTTAGAATACTACCACAGTACAGCACCAGCGAGCATCTCACTTGCCCTGTTTTACAGAGGCTAACCCTGAAGGACTGAAAGGCAAAGGAACTTGCTCCAGCTCCCTGGAAAAGCCTGACTCTTGGCACTCAAAGCTCACTTAAGACTACTGTGTTGACAACCAACTATTGAAAAGAGCCAGGGAGTATCTCAGTCTAGAAATAGATTCCCTGACTAACCAAAGGGAGCTGCCTCTGACTGCTGTTCAGCTTTGAACTCTTTTTGACAGGGGGCATCCCTCCCATCCAGAGCAAGTTCCACCAAGGTTCCCCAACTACAAAAGAGGTAAAGTTTGCCCTTCAGTTAACCAGGATGCCCTGAGGCTCAAATGTGAAAAAGCAAATTTGGGGCAGAAGCTGGCTCCCACAATAAGCAACTGTCCCTTCTCCATCTCCCACACCTACTTTACAGCCCAGGACCCAGAGCATGCAAACCAGGTGAGGAAGATCTCATCCATGCAAGGGAAGAGAGAGTAAAACAATCACAACACCAATGCACCATTGCCAACATTTCTAGTTCAAAAATAAAAGCAAAAAACTAACAGTTATTAGCGTAAGTCCTAGGTGCCATACACAGGGCTCTTCTGCAGCTCACTTGCTTTTAGCTTACACAACTACTCATTTTACAGATAACAAAATTTAAGCGTGGAGTTTAAAGAGTAACCAGTAAGCAGTAGGGCCAGGGCAAAGCCCCAGTGCTAATGCCGACTAATAATACTTCCCTACTGTAAGAAGCTCATTAATCGCCTGGGAAGATTCCATGAGACCTTCACCAGGTCTAGTCGGAGGCCTAAGCTGATGCGCTAGGCTAGCTAGGAGGTGAGGCAGACGCCACTGTGAGTATCCAGGGCTGCACTTTATACCCCATAAAGTGACAGCATGTATCACTGGGTGGGTTCCCAAAATTTCACACTAGCTCTGCCCCACAGAATGTATTCGGTGACTTATTAAATGAATCAATATCTCAAAAAATTGATGCTTCAGCACTTCCCTACATTAAGTCCCGTTGTGTCATTCAATATTCATAACAGACCTATAAGGAAGGGAAATTCTCCCTTTGACCGACAAGGAAATAGGCTCAAAAGAGTAAGTGACCTAAGCTTTTCAGCTTTTGTGCGGCAGACGACCACAGCTGTCTCAGGGGCTACAAGACTAAATAATTACAGACCACTGAATGGGAGGAGCGGTGCCCATCCCAGCACCTAACAGGCTCACCGCTCCGGAAATCACCCGGAACTCTCAGCTACTCCGAGGATGGAGTAGCCCTGCCCGGTGCTCCGGGAGGGAAATAGAAAGAGGAGAGGAAGCGGGTTTGGGGCACAGTGCCAGGAGGCAGAAGACAGCTGGTGAGGTGAGCCCCCTGACTTCTCCATTAGTCCCGCTGATTTCAAGTACCCGAGTGGGTCCAGCTCTAGAGGAACCCTGTCCAGCTCTGGGGGAGCAGAGTTAAGAGGGTTAAGGGCGTCCAGGGAAATCGCAGCTAGGTGATGAATCACCGAGCACATGACCCTGCAGGGGAGGGGAGGGTGCAAAGCTCCGCGGGGTGAGGCGGGGGTTTGGGGGGAGTGTGGCCTAGCGCGCAGAGCACCCCTGCGGCCTGGGTTAGGGGAACTAGGGGAAGCCCCTCTCCCATGCCACTTCTCCTGACGGCGGATCCCTGCAGCCCCGGGCTCGCCTGATCCCCAAGAGCCGCGGACTCACGGCCTTCAGCTGCTCCAGCCGGTCCTTCATCCTGGCCCAGGTGAGGGCGGCCGGCGCCTTGTCTCAGGTGAGCGCGTCCCAAGTGAGCGGCCTGGAGCGGCGGCGAGTGCCGGCCGGGGCGAGAGAGCTGCTAGCGCGGGCGGAGGCGGGCGGCGGCCGCTCTCGAGGAGGAGCGTCCGAGGCCACCAAGGTCCGCCGCGCCGCCCCCTCCGGCCCCCGCCGGCGCCGCGCTCCAAATCCGGCTACGAGACCGCGCCGGCTCAGGGCTCGCCCGCCCCTGGGCCCGCCCCGTACCTGGGCCGCGCCCCGCTCTCCTGCTTAAAGGGCCAGCACGCTCCAGCACCCGAAGCATTCGGGGGTCCCCCCTCCCCCCTGCCCTGCACGAAAGGCAAAGAAAAAGAGAGGGGATCTGTCTGGCTTCGAGTCCATATTTTCCTCACTGTTCTTATTGTCCAGCCCTCTGCGGACTCGTTCAGTTGAAGAAAAGCTGGTTCCTGCTTCCTTTGATAAGGGAAAACGTTCCGACGATGCTCAGTATTCCGCCTTAAAGAAGGGACCTGCGAGGTATAGAATCTGCGCGGTCCGGGCTCAGAGACTTGCTCAGGTGGGACAGATGAGATGCCCTAGATCGGGCTGCGGCGAGGAATTTGGGGATTGTGATATTAGTGGCTTTGGGGCCTCTCGAAGACGTGTAGGCGGTTCAGTCTCCTTTTACTAACAATTTGAATAAATTAAGGAAATCCTGTTCCTCTCGAGGACTCCGTTTCCATAGCTAAATAAATCAAACTGCTTAGCAATTTGCTGCGAAGCCTATACGAGAAAAGAAGTGACTGACTTGTAACTATCAGACAGGGTTGTAGGATGAAGACGTTTTAAAGAGTCCTGGGATTTGAAAATTTTTTTAGAAAAGTGTGGTTCCTCTCACTGCCCTTCCTCTTCAACCGTGCCCTTATCCCCCTCCCCTCCCTATTTGATATTGGACAACAAAAGTATCAACCAGAATAGTGGTCAACATTGGTCTCAAGTTCGAGAAGTATCCTCGGCTTTGCGTTCAATTTTAAAGGCTATAGATACTTCCTTAATTAGAACCGGACTTTACCCTCTGCAATGTGCACGTTCCTATTGACTTCCTTCCCTGCTATAAAGATAGTCAAGGCAGGACTAGAGCTGTCTGAGCCAACCCTGCGGTTCTCAACTCTAATCCTCTCTCTGACCTCCCGCTCCTGTCCCTAAGCTTGCGAGGACTGCGAAAGCTTCCACGCCCCCTGGTGGTCGTAAACCCTAAGACTAGGGCTTGAACCTCCTGCCGAGCAAACACTTGGAAAACATTCCACCTCTGAGCTCATTCTCTTGCACCTTTTGTTTTCTTCTTTCAAGCAGAATCTCCCTAAATTGCCCAGGCAAGCTTTGAACTTGCCATTCTCCTGTTTCAACCTCTCCAGTAAGAGGGGTTACAGTGAAAAATTCTTGAAGTGTAGACATCTGAAATCTGGACAGAAGTGAGGAAAGAGGAAGGATTCATTTCGAAGTAAGAACAAAGGATTCCAGTTAAGACGTGATTGCTTTTAGACTGCAAAAATGGCCCTGCGGTAAAGAACAGTGACTGGAGGACCTGGATTCAATTCCCAGCACCCACATGGTGACACACAGTTCCAGGGGATGCAACGCCCTCTTCTGGGCTCTGCAGAGATTGCACACAAGTGGTATACAGATGTATGCAGGCAAAAACATTTATACAAGTAAAAAAATTTTAAAGTCCCAGAAATTTATTTTAAAGGATATAATTGATTTCAACAGGGAAACACTGTGGCTCTTATTCAAATATATAATTAATATATTTTAATTTTTTAGCTTATTAATTAAGCAACCAGTAAGAGGTTAAACTCATTCAGATCCCCAGACAAACAGCAGGAACGATGGAATGAATAGGTTACTTGATGCAAAACTAGCTCTGGGGAGGTGGGAAAAGAAACTGTGCTTCTCCTGTAGACAAAGTTTTCATCTCCATGAATAGAAGCACTTTGGTTCCTACCAGTTATCTCTAGTTTACACCAATGGACAATAGCAGTAAGACCATTATATAATCAGAAAGGTGCATTAGGTAAGACCGACACCTTAGGATACATAGCATGGAACAGCTTTTTGTCAGTGCTCACTGGTCATTTTAATTTGCTCAGTTTTCTGTATACTCTCAAGGTAGTATCTTCCATGACTGAACGGTACCAAGTCTGTTAAAAAGGTATACAGAACAAGTTGTCATCCCTATAACTTCCATCATTATTCTTGCCTTTATCCAGACACTTAAAAAGAAATAAATCAGAGCTTAGGAGATAGCTCAGTCAGTAAAGTGCTCCCTCCTCAACTATGAGGACCTGAATTCAATTCCCTGAACACACTTTAAAAAAAAAAAAAAAATCAAACACAGTGACACAAACAAATAATCCCAGAACTGGGAAAGTAGAAACAGGTGGGTCCCTGGGGTTCACTGGCCAGCCAGATTTATCTAGTTGTGAGCTCCAGGCCAGTGAAAGACATTGTCTCAAAAAACAATGAATGGCCGTGATGGGGGTGGGGGACCAAACCTAAGGTGGTTTTATAATCGGATGTCTTGAATTCCATCACCCTTGGAATATTCTATTCTTAGAATTGAGGGAATCCACTCAGCTCATAGCACTAAGTACATACACTTAAAAGAACTTGGAGACTTCTCAAACTAATTACTTAGCAACACATCTAAAAACTCTGGAACAAAAAAAAAGAAATTATACCCAAAAGGAGAACATGGTAATAAACAGCCAAACTCAGAGCTGAAATCAATACAATATAGAGAACCAATGAAACAAAAGGTTGGTTCTTTGAAAAAAATCAATAAGATTGATTAACCCTTATCCAAATTAATAAAAGGCAGAGAGAAAGTATCCAAATTAACAAAATTTGAAATGAAAAGGGGGACATAACAGACACTGAGGAAATCCAGAGAATCACAAGGACATACTTTTAAAAATCTGTACTCCACCAAATTGGAAAATGTAAAAGAAATGAATAATTTCCTCAATGGCTACCACTCGCCAACCTCAAATCCAGATCAGATGAGCAACTGAAACAAACCTATAACCCTAGTGGAACTGAAGCAGTAATTAAAGTCTCAACCAAAAGAATTTGAGAGTAGTTAAGCCACTCCTCCTCAAATTATTCCACAAAATAGAAGGAGAAAGATCAGTGCCCAATTCATTTTATGAGACCACAGTTACTTATAAAGACATACAAAGAAAGAGAATTACAGACCATTTTCTCTTATGAACATAGATGCAAAAATTCTCAATAAAATACTTGCAAACTGAATCCCAAAACACATCAAAAAAAATCATTCACCATAATTAAGTAGGCTTCATTCCCAGAGATACAGGAATGGTTCAATATCCAAAAATCAATAAATGTAATCTATCATATAAATAAACTAAACTTTAACACCCCTTCACGATAAAAGTCCTAGAAAGATTAGGGATACAAGGGACGCATCTAAACATAGTAAAGACAGTTTGCAGGGAAACCATAGCCAGCATCAACATAAATGGCAATCTATAGTGTAACTACCTGGGGCCCGCCGGCATAATGACACAGAGACTTTTTAATATGTTAAAGCTTAGGCCTTTCAGCTAGGGCAGTCTCCCAGCTACCCTACCCTACTAATCCTGGCACTATATCCCACCACATGGCCAGCTCTCCCTCTCTGCTCCACTCTGATCCCTCCCTCCCTTGACCTCCCTCCATTCACCCCATGCCCCTAGCTAAATCCCCCAGTCTCATTTCTGTTCCCAGTGTCCCTCTCTGCCCAGAAGATCTGCCCTCCATTTCCTGCCCAGCTATTGACTGTCAGATTTTTATTACAGCCAATCAGATACAATTCTAGATTGCCTTAGACAAGTAAGGAAGAATGAATGTTTACAAAATATGAGGCTGGTGTTCTCTGGTGGTACAGAATTAACAACAGAGACATACCTTCACACAGTGTACCCCAACAGCAATCCCACTAAAATCAGAAACAAGACAAGGTTGTCCACTCTCTCCATACCTATTCAATAAAGCATTTTAAAGCTTAGCCAGAACAGTAACTAAAGGAGATCAAGGAAATACAAATCGGAAAGGAAGAAGTCAAAGTATCTTTATTTGCAGATGATATGATAGTATACATACAGACTAAATGTTGCTTCCCTGATTGCTTTCTCAGCTTTGCAGTACATGTCTTTGAATGGAAAAAAAAAAAAGAAATGAGAAGGAAAGTACATGACTGCTCCCAGGCATGGTGGAGGAGAAAGTTTATTATAGATAAGTGAGAGAGAATAGCCAGAGGCAGACATCTGAGAGTTCAGAGTGATCATGACCATGAACTATGTGAGATGGGGAGGGAAAGGGAGGCCAAAAACAGAAAAGGAGCCAAAAGGAGGGGAGGGGAGATCACCAGAATGTCTGGATTATATAGGGAAGGGCAGCCCAGGCCCTGGGCTGGAAAATTCAGGGTAGAGGGTGTGCAAGCCATAACCTATAACAGGTGGGGAGTGAGGGATGCTGGGAGAACCTGGAGGCCAGGTTCACTTTGATGTGTTAAATAGGCACCTCAGCCACTTGTCCCTGGTTTGAGACTTAACAGGCTTGTAGTTTTCCACATTGGAAAGCAAAGACCTGAGATTTCCAATCGCATCCATCCAGTCCCTGTTTCATAACCATTTGCAAATGAAATTTAAACTTTCTCCAAGGGAGTCTTACTAGGGAAACAAACTATTCTTATGGGTGTGCCGAGCTGTAGATGACTAGCAATAAATGAATTCAATGGCATCTTTGGAGATTCTTTGTCTTACAATGCCATGACGTTGCTTTTCTCTTCGTTTTTCTTTTTATAAACTTCATCTTATTTTTTATTCTTATTTTATTTCCTTCTCTCTTTTTACTCTACAGGCCCTTTGCATATAGATTATGTCTGGCTTCCAGTTTAGTGTATTGATGCGATTTCTGAGTGTGCAAATGAGTGTTTCTGTTTCTTGTTTCTCTTGGGCTCTTTTCCTTCTTTTGTTTTGTTCAATTCTGATGTTGGTTTTTGTTTTATCTTATTATATTTTATTATTATCTCTAAGAAACCTATTTGTTTTCTAATGAGACAGAAAGGGGGTTGTACTAGCTAGTTTTGTGTGTCAACTTGACACAAGCTGGAGTTATCACAGAGAAAGGAGCCTCCCTTGAGAAAATGCCTCCATGAGATTCAGCAGTAAGGCATTTTCTCAATTAGTGATCAAGGGGGGAGGGCCCCTTTGGGTGGTACCATCTGTGGGCTGGTAGTCTTAGGCTCTATAAGAAAGCCAGCTGAGCAAGCCAAAAGAAGCAAGCCAGTAAGCAGCATTCCTCCATGGCCTCTGCATCAGCTCCTGCTTCCTGACCTGCTTGAGTTCCAGTTCTGACTTCCTTTGGTGATGAACAGCAATGTGGAAGTGTAAGCTGAATAAACTCTTTCCTCCCCCAACTTGCTTCTTGGTCATGATGTTTGTGCAGGAATAGAAACCCTGACTAAGACAAATTGGTACTGGGAGTGACTCTAGAGGAGCAGAAAGCAGTATAAGGATGAATCTTTTAAGAATCTGGAGTTGGTTAAGTAATTCACCAGCACCTTCAACTGCTGAAAGCTCTCCAGATACACTCTCTCCTTGGAGCTTGGAGGACATTGAAGACAGCAACAGTAGGTCAGAATGTGAGGTCCCAGACGGAGGACTTGGAAAAGGGACTGAAGGAGCTGAGGGAGTGTTAGCCATCAGTGGGAGGAGAGGCCCTTGGGCCTGAGAGTGTTAGATTCCCCAGTAGAGGAGAATGCCAAGGAGGGAAGACAGGAGTGGGTGGGTGGGTGGGAGAATACCCCCATAGTGGCAGGGGGAGGGGGGAGAAAATGGGGAGGTTCCAAAGGGGAGATCTGGAAAGGGGAAAACATTTGAAATGTAAATAAAATAGGAAAAATAATAATAAAAAACAAAAGAAAAAGAAATGGAAAAAAAAAGAAAGAAAATATATTTCGCACTTTAAAAAGCTAATGCCATTGAGCATCTTGATGAATTAGGTGATGGTGTGTACAAAACTTTCTACAAGATGGGATCCTATAACTTGGGATGGGGATGTGGGGGAGGACCCTGTTGAAGCTGAGAATTCTGAATTTTCAGATTCTCAATGGTTTACCCCACCTGAGGAAGTAGTATCCTCAGCCCCACCCCTTGAAATAATGCCTTCTCCACATGAGGAAGTTAATTCTTCAGAGTCTGATGGGTCAGCAGTGACTTTTGCTAAAGATAATGCCAGACAAGATAATATTGATGTTTCTCAAGGCCCACCAATAGTTTCTTCTAGACCTATAACCAGATGCAAGGCAAAACAGGCCCCTAGAGGGGAGGTAGAAAGTGTAGTCCATGAAGAAGTGCGCTACACTACTAAGGAGTTTAATGAGTTTGCTAATTCATTCAAGCAAAAGTCTGGGGAATATGTGTGGGAATGGATTTTAAGGGTGTGGGATAATGGTGGAAGGAACATAAAACTAGATCAGGCTGAGTTTATTGACTTGGGTCTTCTGAGTGGAGATTCTAGGTTTAATATGGAAGCTCATACAGTTAAAAAAGGTGTCAGAAGTTTGGTTGAATGATTGGCTGAAGCGTTTATCAAAAGATGGCCTACTGAGAAGGAGTTGGAGATTCCTGATATTCCTTGGCTTGGTATTGATGAAGGGATTTTAAGGCTCAGGGAAATTGCAGTGCTAGAGTGGACACGTTGTGTAAAACCTAATTCTCCACAATGGGAAAGCCCAGAAGACATGCCCTTCACCAATCCTATACGATGCAAACTGATGAGAGGGGCACCAGCACATTTGAAGAGTTTTGTTCTTGCCCCTTTCCTTGTGCCAGACCTTAGGGTTGGAGATGCGCTGCTCAATTAGATGAATTAAATGCAATAGGTAGTAGAGGAAGGCAGTTATAAATACCAGCTAAGACCACATGACCAGCTGCAGAAACGAGGATTATAAAGTAATATGAATGCTTCTGTTGTATTTTGTTAAGAACCTATTTGCCTTCCAATTTCTTTAACATCTGTTAGTATTTAAGTTGAGATACAAAAGGAATGTTCCCAAGGGACGTTGCCCCATTGTAAGTTTATAAATGTGTTTGCGATTATATGAGGAATAGTTATATCATGTTGAGCGTATTTATGACCTTGTCATTGTTTCATGTGGATATGAGATACTATTTGTGTCAAGTTGACAAGTGGTGAATTGTAGTGGCTATTTCCGATTGTCAACTTGACTATATCTGGAGTGAATTACAATCCAGAGTTAGAAGGCTCACCTGTGATCTAGATCTTGCGTCTGGAGGACACATGTTTCAGGTGTGGGGGTACACACACCTCTGATCTGGGCCACACCTGCTGCTGGAGATCTACATAAGGACATTGGAAGGAGAAAGATTCAATCTTCTTCATCTGCGAGCCTTGTGGGACTAAGCGACTGCTAGATCCTCGGGTTTTCATTCACAGCTACTGCTGAACATTGTTGGGGAGTTTGACTACAGACTGTAACATTTGTAACATTAACAAATTCCCTTACTAGATAGAGACTACATATAAGTTCTGTGACTCTAGAGAACCCTGACTAATACATTAGTCAAAGATGATTTTCTGCTGTGTTTGAGCAGGTAAGGCATCTGTCTTTCTTTATAAGTTTTGATTGTATAACCAAACTGTAATATAACTTTCTATCTATACCAATTGAAAGGGTGGCATGATAAAACTTGAGGATTCTGTAACCAACAAGATTTATTGACTATGCTCAGCTGAAGTGCTAGACTGGATACATTCTATGTCTCAGCCAATCTCAAAGCTGTTTTCATGTAAGGGGGTCAGTATATATTTTACCTTTTCTGTTCTTCTTGATTTCTCCCTTTCTGCAGCGAAAATCTTCAGCTCATAGAGAAGAAGTCTGTTTCTGCCTTTCTCCTATAATTTAGAATACCTTACCAACCCCAATTCCTTACCCACAGTAAGTTTTAGGAAGTTTTAGGGTTAAAAGCTTTGGCTCCAGAGCAGAAACTGAGAGGATGAACAGCCACCAGTAACCGGCCCATCTTGAGACCCATCCCATGGGCAAGCACAAATCCCTGACACTATTAATGATACTCTGTTATCCTTGCAGGCAGGATCTAGCATGGCTGCCCTCTGAGAGGCTCCACCCACCAACTGACTCAGAGAGATGCTGATATCCACAGCCAAACAGTGGATGGAGCTTCAGGACTCTTATGGAAGAAGGAAAGGTTGCAATCCCTAAGGAGATAGGAACTCAACAGGAAGACCAACAGAGTCAACTAACCTGGACACTTGGAGCCTTCAGAGACTGAACCACCAACCAAAGACCATACAAAGCCTGGACCTAGGCCTCCTCACACATATGTAGCAGATGTACAACTTGTTCTTCATGTGGGTCCTAAACAACTGGAGCAGGGACTACCCCAAAAGCTGTTGCCTGTACATGGGATATGTTCTTTTAGCTGGCCTGCCTTGTGTGGCCTCAGTGGGAGAGGAAGTGTCTAGCCTCTCAGAAACTTGAAGTGCCAGGGTGGGGGGATACCCAGAGGGGCTCCCACTGCTCAGAGAAGGAGAGGAGGAATGGGGAAAGGATTGTGGAAGGGGGTGACCGACAGGGGAGCAGTAAAGTGAAAAATAAATAAATAAATAAAAGCAAGCTTTGGCTCCTTAGGTCAGAGCTGCCTTGGGTCTGACCAGGAGGAGCCTCTTTGGTCAGTCTAGTAAGTTCCTACTTACTAGAATCAACTGCACACCAAACCCTCCGTTACACACTTCCATTCATCTACTATGCCTACCCTAGGGCTGCATAATAAAACAAATCAGCCACACTGAATGGACTCTTTGGACTGTATGTATATAAACTGTGTGTGTGTGTGTGTGTGTGTGTGTGTGTGTGTGTGTGTGTGTGTAAAACAGTAATTAGGAAAGAGTTCATGAATTTGTGAGTGGGTTGAGCAAGAGGATATGGGAGGAGTTGGAGGGGACATAGGGAGAGATGGAAATACAGTACTCACATATGAAAAATCAAAGGAACCCAAACTTTATGCAATGGGAATCATGGGAGAGAGGTCAGAGTAGAATGTTCCGGGCCTAATGCTTGTCTTCCTGCTAGTTTTGACTTTTGCCATGTTCAGTATTAAAGACTGACATAAACCTCAGACCAGTATCTGGAGAAAAGTCCAAGATGAGAGAGAGGTTATATATGATGACTGGAAGTGGACAACTATGTTCACTACTGTGTTTCAGCTTTAAAGTGACAAGTTATATCACTCATGTCTGCTAATCCTAAGAGCCATCAACATTTAGATTCTTCAGGTATTCTTCATCCCCATGTTGAAGAATGGCTACCCTGAAGTTGAGAAAACAAATTTCACCGTTGAACAACAATGTGACTGGAAAAAATAACCGAATCAAACCTACAGCCTGCAAGCCCCCACACCTCATCTCATTAAGTCCAGTCCCTAATGTTGGAGAGTGTCATTCAGAATGCTCATTGTTTCTCAAGCAGGAGGAACCTTATCACCACCTTCCTCAAAGCATCTTTGAGTTCTCTGTTCCTCATGCTGTAGATCAAAGGATTCAGCACAGGGGTGATGAAGGTGTAAACTACAGATACTACCTGGCCCCGCTCAGGAGAGTAGCTGGAGCTGGGACACAAGTAGATGAGGCTTCCACATCCATACTGCAGAAGGACAACTGTCAGGTGGGAAGAGCAGGTAGAGAAGGCTTTGTGCCTCCCCTCAGCTGAGCGGATCTTCAGGATGGCATCCACAATGAAGACATAGGAGAGAGTGATGAGGAGGAAAGGGATGGTGAGGACGATGACACTGACCACAAACAGAGTGGCCTCGTGGACATGGGTGTCTGCACATGCCAGTCTCATGACAGGGAGGACATCACAGTAGAACAAGCTGATTTCCTGACTGCTGCAGAAAGGCAGTTGGAAGATGAGCACAGTCAACTGCATGGCCAAGATGAAACCCAACAACAGGGACCCCAGGGCCAGCTGGACACACAAGTGCCAGCTCATGATGAGGGTGTAGCGCAGAGGGTGACAGATGGCCACAAACCGGTCATAGGCCATGACAGCCAGCAGAATACAGTCAGCGCTGCCCAGGAAGATGAAGAAGAACATCTGGGCACCACAGCCTGCCAGGGAGACCACAGTCCTCTCTGTGGACAGGATGCTTGCCAGAGTCAGGGGAGCTATGGTAGAAGAATAAAAGATCTCCAGGCTAGCCAGGTTGGCCAAGAAGAAGTACATAGGGGTGTGGAGACACCTATTGATCCAGATGGTGAGGACAATGGACATGTTTCCTCCGATGCTGGCCAGGTACATCATGAGGAAAAGCACAAAGATCAGCATCTGCACCTCATGGAGTTTGGAGAAGGGGCGGAAGTGGAAGAGGACCATCCCAGTCTGATTTCCTTCCTCCATGTACTTAGTGCATTGGATCTGCCACTGGCACAGATGATGCCCCTGGGATAGACAGATGTTAGGACCTGATGCTCCTGCTGGATGATGTGATAGACTCCTACCCTCACCCACCCTTGTCAGCTCAAATCCAACTGTTTTTATACCCAGTCTGCAATCAGCAGCTCACTTCTGTGACTGTTCTAATCAAAGAATAACAGTTAACTACTGATTTTGTTGCAATAAAACATTAAGTCCATTCTCATTTTATAAGTGTACTTCTGTCCATCATGTCACCTTCTCAAAAGTCTAGCTAATTATACAGTAACTCTCCATTGTCCTCCACAGAGACCTAGTGACCCCTGCTCTTCATTCTGTCTCTGTGAATTTGCCTATTCAATGTACCTCCAAAAACATGAAATTATTCTCTTTACTAAGCATAATCTTTCAAGGGATATCCATATCAAAATACAAGCATTTTTAAAAGCTTCAACTGAAGTACCTTTTATGGGTGGTGCTCCCTGAAGTCACAGGCTTTTAAATGAAAAGCACAGTACCAGGAGAGGGATACTTCCCTATGTTGGTTAAGAAGGCCCCATAGGTTCTCAAAACAGTACAGGTTCTTGGCTGCCTACCAAAAATAAATAGTGGAGAGACCCTATTGCTGAAGATACACCACATACTTTGGTTGCAAGACACAGAGAAATCAAGCTGGAACTTTATTGGAAGCTTCCTCCCTACTGGCTTGAGTTCACAATTCCAGAAGGCAAAAGCCTGTGATTGGGATAGTCAAAGACTCTTCAAACAGGGCATGAGGGCGTGGGGCAATTTACTACTACAGTTTTGATAAATGGGCATATAGTAAACCTGCCTTATGAATATTTGTATTTCTATCCATAGACAAGTTCTATTCTTAGCCTTGCTCGAAGAAATTTCTTCTGCAATGGACAAGAGCTATACAGAGACTCATAGCTACTCAAAGTGCTGAGGCTAAATGACTGTTGAGTGCTGAGCCAACATCTATATGACCACTTTCAATGACCAAGGAACATTGCAGAAAAGGGGGTGTAAAGATCCGAAAAGCCAGAGGGTGGGGAGGAGTGCTAGGAAATGTTGTCTTCTGGATGTAACATAGCAGTTGCTCCACACACTTACAGCAGCTATGGCTACCTACAAAGATAAAACCATTTAACATTCCATCATGAATGAGGAGGCTCTTGTGAGACACGCCCCTCCTTTAGAAGCTATAGGCAAGTTGCCAGGGGACCTGGAGTCATTTTCTTCAGTGGTATACCCACCAGTAATTTTCCCATGCTACTGTAAATAGTCCCAAGCCATCTGTTCATAAAAGTAACCCTAGAGCTGGGCATGATTGTGGATGCCTTTAATCCCAGCACTGGGGAGGCAGAGGCAGGCTGATCTTTAAGATAAGGTGAGTCTGGTCTACAGAGCAAGTTCCAGGACAGCCAAGACTATACAAAGAAACCCTATCTAAAACAAAAATGAACAAACAAACAAAAAAGGAAGCCTAATTAAACTCATTACATAAAAATAAAAAGACAAAGAAATTAAAGTAGGGTACACACACACACACTATATGATTGTTTTAATCTACTCGTCAGTTCATCAGCAATGCGTAATTTCTCCCTTTTTCAGCCATTGAAAATAATGTTGGAATAATTCAGCATACCAGTGCCTTTTCAAGTCAGCACTGAAATCTTAAGCCAGAGTATGCCAGAAACCCTTCTACATTCTTGATCCTTCTCCTAGTAGTCAAAAGGACAGTCTCTGGGGTTGGATTGTGTAGGTCCTAGTGTTAGGATGTACAGACCAACAATGTAACCTTAGGTAATCTTTTTTTAGGTAAAGCTTTCTGCTTTAATTTCTTTGTCCAGGAAAAGAACAGTGGGACTCCACTCTTAGAAACATTAAGAGGATAAATGTGTCTGGGCCCTAGTAAATCTCCATGAACATTAGTAATAATCATTGACAACTGCTGTTCTAGAAACGATCGTGGAAATGTCTCAAGATTCCTCACTGCTATTCTGCATTCTATAGGGTCTTTATTTATTTGTCTTTCATCTGGGCTTATAGCCCATCAACTAACATTACTGTCACTCCTGTGTGCACAGATGAATTTGAATTTGAGATTTTAAAAATTTGACTTTTGAAAAATATGTCTCAAACAATGAGTGCATCACAGACATATATTAAAATAAAAAGTTATCCAACTGAAAAAAGAAAAAGGAAACTTGTTCTTCTAGGGGCTGGAACAATGATTCAGCTGTCAAGAGTACTGACTGCTCTTCCAGAGAACCTGTGGTGGGTAGCAACATGGTAGCTAATAAATGTCTATAACTCCAATCCTAGGGGATCAATACCCTTTGCTGGCCTCTGTGGGCACAGTGCAAATGTGACGCACACACATGCAGACTATATATATACACACACACATATATATGAAAATAAAGCTGAAAAATTCTATCTCTGGTTTGCTTCCATCTCTTCAAGACTACCTTGTTACCTCCAGCTTCCCCCAAAAGTCTCCTTTGGGTTCCCTCCTGGTCTCATCCAATCCAGACATGAGTACATCTCTTCTTAATCTTCTGCTAATACACACCATCCAAACCTCCTTGACCTTCTGTAACCCTGTTACCTTTTGTGATGTCCACCATCTCTAGTACAGACTAGACAAGACAAGACCACAACATTCTATGACTGGGGACACTAGAGGTTGAGTGGTATTATCAATTCCAATAATTCCCAGTCTTCTGAGTCAACTCCTTCTTTTGGTCAGAGAAGACAAACAGACACACACACACATGGAGGGCGGGGAGAACTAATTGGAAATGATACAGACTTTTGAAACCTCAAACCCATCCCATAACACACCTCCTCCAACAAAACCACACCTAGCCCTTCCCAAAAAGATCTGCCAAATGAGGTCAAGTATAAAAATATATAAGCCTATTGGGGGCTATTCTCATTCAAGCCCCCACAATTGATGATCCTGCCTCCAATGTCATAAAAAATCTTCCTGGAGGACACTTAACATCATTCACATCAACTTTAGACATAACATTCTCTGCTGTCTTTTGAGGACATCACACATTATCATATGTATATGACTCAGAACAATGTCCTTACATGACTGTCACATGTGCAAAGGTCATGGCATGCCTTCAGACAGGAGCACAGCAGATATGGGCAGAGACACATTCTTCTGGAGATGCTCCTGACACTTTGCAGGGTTGCACTGCTAAGTCAGGGAGTGAAGTGCACAGTAGTGTTCTGTCTGCCATGGAAGATGGGATGCTTTTGAACTGAGTGTATGCATCCAACCCTGTCCAAATGCTGGTGTTAAACTGGGCAATATGATGCTATTAGTTAGTGGGTCCTGAGGAGGAAGTAGGTTTGGATGAGGATGTGGGCATCAAAGGCCTGTGGCAGGATTAATGTTCCTCTAGAGGTGGAAGTGAGTACAATTTCCTCTCTGCTGTGTGAGGATACAGAATAAGACAGCAATCTGCCATCCAGAACAAGGGCACTCACTGTGACCCAACCTATGACTCCTTGAACTTGGAATTTTCCATGGTTAGAATTTTGGACAATAGAAATCTATAGTCTGAGCTACTCAGTCAATGGTGTTTTAAAATAACATCCTGAATGCAGACAAATATTAATATACTAGAGAAAGAACAGCTGTTTGTTCTTGCTTATACAAGGGATGTAGGGGCAAAGGTATGTGATTGCATATATGGTTTCCTGTGTTTATAGTTGTGTGTATTTCTATTCGCCTAATTTGTTATTGTAGACACCATGGAAACTTGCAATGAAGTCTGTTTCTATTAATTATAAGTAGTGTGAGGAATACTCAGTATTGAGACTTTAAGATAACTTAAAATAAGAGCTGTGTCTTTAAGCACTCATTAGTTATTCATTATAACCTGCATTATGTACTTTACTATGGGCAGGCATCTAGTGTTAGGATTATTTACAAAGGCAAGGGAAGGACTTCAGGTAGCCCATAAGGGGTAGTGGAGCATTGAGAGGCAGCAATGGTGGGAAGCTGTTTCTGTCCTTGGGACTGGAGTAACTTGGTAAGGGAACAGAGCCATTAGAACTCAGTCATGCCTCACACTGTGGAGGTTAGGGCACTCACTCAGAGCTGTGGTCACTGACAGCCGTATCTGGTAAGGAAGTGAGAAAATGAAAGAAAAATTAAACAACATGAAATCAAACAACCCAATCAATAATCGAGCTATTGAAGGGAACAGATAGTTTAGAAAAGATAAAATAAACATATGAAAAAATGCCCAAGAGATGGGAGAGCTGACTTGGCATCAACAGTACTTCTTGCTTTTGCAGAGGACCTGAGTTTGCTTTCTAGCACTCATTCTAAGCAGCCTAATGCCATCTGTAACTGCAGCTCCATAGGATATGATGCCCTCTTCTGGCCCCTGTGGGCACCCACATACATGTGAACAAATACACTACACATAGACACATACATAAATAAAAATGAACTTAAAATAATTTTAATGTTCAACCACGGTAGCCATCAGAGAAAAGAAAAGCAAACCAAAACTGCATGGAAATTCCATCTCTGCCCAGCACAGTGCCAGTCATCAGGAAAACAACAACCAATGCTCCCAGAGATCTAAAACAAAGGGAACGCTTACACATTGCTGGTGGGAATGTAAATGAGTCTATCACTGTGGAAATCTGGATGGTGCTTTCTCTCAAACCTAAAATGTCCCTTTGAACTAGCTCTGTCACTCCTGGATACTTTTCCAAAGGACTTCAAATCAACATATGGTAGAGATAATTGCACATCAATGTTTACTGTAGCACTGTTCATGATAGCTAAGTTATTGAATCAACCTGGGCTCCCAATAACAGCACAATAGGTAAGGAAAATATACACATAACACAAGCTTTTCAGCCATAAAGAAAAATGAAGTTGTTATTTGCAAGAAAATAGATGCAACTGAAGACAATTACACTAAATGAATCAACCTCAGGAAAACAGATGTCTTGCTTTCTCTTGTTGTGCTTATTAGACGTCATAGAGATACATAAAATCATGGTGTATACAGAGCATGAAAGCAGAAGTAAAACAGTCTATGGAGACAAAGAGAGGCAAAGAGGTGAGAAAGGAGAAGGTAAAAAATGGTGAAGATGTATGTTCAACATACATTCAACAACGTACTTGTATGAATACTTCAATTCATTTTTAGAAAAAGAAATACAGGAGAACACATGGATGGGTAGGTTTTGTCTGGGGGTTTCCAAATGTTGAAATTCCTCAGTGGTTTAGGGCACTTGTTTGGCAAGCTTGAGATCCTGGATTTGAATGTGAACAGAAAACACTTCCCTACCTCTCTGTGTGTGCAGGGCACTGAGGATAACTAGCAGATCTTCCACCCCTGGCATCTGCTCTCCATGATTAAGCACAAAGGGAACAGTAAGTGCCCATAAAGAGAACTACTGTATCTAACAAGGTTCTCTCTTCCCATTTGACGACATGTTTACTTCCGTGTTCATTTATTTACAGCCACACCTCTCTGACTCCAAGATCCCTAAAGGCATTAATGACTTTGCTTGACATTCACTGATGCTTAGAGCCTAAACCAGTGCCTGGCACTCTAAAATCATGCAGTGACCACTACTATACTGAAGACTTACTGAGTGAGATTTATAGGACAGGATCTAGAGACTAGCCATTTATATGGCTCAGTGGTTTAAAGCACTTGTTCTGCAAACTTGCGGACCTAGATGTGAATCCCAAGATCCCACACAAGAAGTCGTGTGTGGCTGGTTGTGCCTGTAATCTTGGCCCTGGGAAGCAGAGATGGGCAGATGCTGAGAGCTTGTTGGCCAGACAGTCTAGCAAAAACATCAGGCATCTACTTATGGGAAAGATTCTATCTCAAGGCAATCAGGCAGGCAGTGATGAAGGAAAACACCCAATGTGCTGCTCTGGTCTCAGTATATGCACATAGGGGCACCTACACTGCAGACTCAGAGAGAGAGAGACAGAGAGAGACAGAGAGACAGAGGGAGACAGAGACAGAAACAGAGAGAACATATACTTATTTTTAGGGCCAGTGAAAAAGACAATCTTCACTTTAGCACTGAATAATATTGCAGGACTCCCATTCTAGCATGAAAAGTCAGCAGTTATGTAGAAGCATTTTAAAATTTTATGTGCACTGAAATCAGCACTCCACACAAAGAAGGCAGGGCTGGTGAGATGTCTTCACAGCCTCCAGGACTGAAATCTAAATTTTATTCCCAGGATCCACATGGTAGAAGACAACTGAAGCCCCTAAATTGTCCCCTGTCTCCACACTTCCACACTCATGACACAGCACCTAATCACAAACACACATGCGCGTGCACACACACACACACAAATTTAAAAAATTAACTCAGAGTGCTATGAAATGCAAACCTCTGGACTTGACATGGCTACCAAACTCAGAGCAGCTACAGCTATCTGCATAAGGCATGAACAAGATAAACCAAGCAAGCTTCTAGCACAGATGTAGAAGGTGCTCTCCACAACCTATTTCTTACTGAGGAACTATCAACAGTTGATAGGCAATGGGCAAGTTTTTGTTTTTGTTTTTGTTTTTTAATGTATGACCACTAATAGATTTCTCATGCTCCAGTGGATGGCCCCATACCCATGAATATACGAGCTGCACTAACTGGACTGACTGGGTTAAAAAATAAAAAAAGGACATGAAGGTTAGGTTAGGGGCTCATGTTGAAGTGGATTTGGGGCTTACTATGATTGTGCTTGATTGTATGGATGCCTGAAATTCTCAAAAATCAAGAAAAATTAATAATTTTAAAAGGCCAACAAAGCTTAACTCAACATTTGAGCCTTTTGAAATCCTGGGAAGAGTTCCAATTTTTGATTCAATATATAGCCAAGTTCTCCCCACTGGCATCTGCAACTGCAAGGATCCTGTGCCCCAAAGCTAAGTCTGCTCACCTAACCTCAGCTCCAGGGAGCTACATTCCTCAATCACATTCTTCCATTTAACACGTTTCAAGTAAGTTCAAAAGTCAGAAGATCAAAGAGGTAAAGGATCATGATGTAGACTATGCCTGGGACTCAAACCCTCCGTGGATTTCATGTCTGTAAACAAACGACATCTTCTAAAAGGATGAATGCCAATCCTCTCGTTCACACATCATGCACTCTGTTCCTCTCCCCTGCTTTATTATTTGTTCTTAGCTGCTATTTGTTTTGTTTTGTGTTTAATTTTTTGTTGGTTTTGTTTTGTTTGTTTTTATTTTTGTTTTTGAATAGGGATCTTACTCTGCAATGTGTACCCCAAACAAGCTGATACTACCTATGGAGCCCAGGCTGGCCTCAATCTCAAGGAGAACCAAATTAAGCTTGATAGTCAATTATTAAACATTCTTTGGCCCAAATTTAAATTAAATTGTTATTTCTATTTCCAGTTTTTTACTTTTTTCCTATGCATTTTATTTAGAGCTTGGGGTTCATTTGTGAGTTATTTTATTTCTAAGAGCATCCAAAGTATAATGAACATAGAATAAAAACTTACTCTTGGCTGTTTGGCTTTCTCCAAGGCATTGATGAATAACTGAGAAAGCTCGACAGGCTCTACTGCTTGATCCATTCCTCCTCTGAGGACTTTGCAAAACAGTAAGAGTGAAAGACGGTGAGTTTCTGCCACAGATGGCAGCCATCTTCTTTGGTGTTCCCAAGTTGCCTTCGAGACTCTGCAACTCTCTACCTCTTGAAGGTTGGGTTGGTAAGCTCTGGCATCTTCTCACATTACCTTAACAATATGTCATCCTCTGATGTATCACTATCCAGTACCAGTATGTCTCCAAAACCACCATCAACAAGTCTCTCCTTTTCCCAAAATTTGATTTTGACTGTGTAACCTAGAAGCTGTGTAGTATGTTTTCTGATTGTCACAACAAAGCATTCATTCCTCAAGGAAGGATATATTTCTGGCTATCTTCAGGCAACCTTAAGAACTGACCACAGTTCTAAAGAAATGAATCTCTCCTCTGATCGTTTGCAGGGAGGGTGTTTGCTTTAAAGACTGGTTTGTGGTGGTTACGATTTTTACCCAAAATAGGTGACTCCTCATTAGCTAGCTATAAGAGGTTAAACTATGCCCCAGTGTATCTGTGATTCAACACCAGAAATCCCCTCTCAGGATGTGCCAAAGTCAAGAGCATTCATTAGCCAATTCTCAGGGTCTAGACAACACAGCAGCTCAGACAAGTCTCCCCTATCTCCTTCCTTTCTACTACCCATAGGACCTGGCACTACATTCTCAGCACAAGACTGACTGAAGCTCAAGCTGTGGTCCTCCTAATGGCTTGGCAACCATGGAGCTGAACCTCTGAGAACCTGCCTTCCTCTGAAGACAACACACTTTTCCAGGTGCCAGCTCTTCCCCACTGCCCCTTCACCAGGGACGAACATGGCGCTTGAGAATTTGTGGAGTTGGAACTCTGGGTTGTTTCTCTGTTCTCACTCTTCATCTCATTTCTGGAGAATTCCCTGACCATTTTGATTCCACCAAGCCCCAGGAGGCTGACTTGGCTTTCGACTGGACCAGCCCCAGTAGATCTCTGAGCATAAATAGAAATTGTTTGGGGATATGATTTCTAAACTTGTTTAATTGCTAGTAGATTTAGCTATGCTTTAATCATTGGCTCAATTTTTATTCTTTACTCCTAAGATAGTTAGGTAAGATCATGATCATCTGTGAGAGACACAGAGGCATAATTCAGTGGCACCTCACCAATTCCAGACACACAACATACAAATATATTTCAACACTACTCTTATTTTTAGGTTCCTATTTTTTTTCTCTTGATATTCTCTCTCTCTCTCTCTCATCCCTCCCTCCCTCCGTGTGTGTGTGTGTGTGTGTGTGTGTGTGTGTGTGTTGCTCTCTAGGTTTATCTGTATGTATGTATGTATGTATGTATGTATGTATGAATGTATGTATGTATGCATGTATGTACTATGTATGTATGTGTATCTCTTTTTTCTCCTTTTTTTTCCATATTCCTTATAATTGCTGGATTTAATGTACCTTTGGTCTTACAGGGACTAAGAAAAGAACCTTCTTTTCACAGTTTCAGAAAGAAAAGTCTACTTACTCCTTGACAGAAGTACTATATCCTGTAGTTGGTCACTTTCTTGTTCCTGGAGTTTGTAGGATGAGAGCTTGGCCTCAGGTAATATCTACAAGCCAAGTTCAATACACCAATGGAAGGGATAAACTATTGTACAAAGCAGAGAAAATATTTATCCTGTGTAGCCACACTGGAGAGAGAAACAAATAAAGAAATCTAGTGGCACCAAGTCTTTGCTGATACTAGGTTTACATTTAAATTGAGGAAGAGCTGGAACAGGAAAACTAACAAGTATGTGTACTGAAGCAATCTTTTCAAGGTGTGGTCCAGTTTATCATTGTCTCTCTAAGTTCTGCAATACAACTCTAAGCAGTCTTTATCACTCTTAATCTTAAGGAAACCAATCTACTTTCCATAAGACGTTCCCTTCTGCTCTGCTGGAGGCCTCCCTTCAAGGATAATGACTCTTGCCCTGGGGTATGTTATGCTGTGAGGTTCTGCTGCTCTAAAACTCCTCGTGACTCAAGGGGAAAGGTTAAAGGCAAGAGTATCCTTGTGCATTCAGGAAAAGTAAAGGAGGCAGACAGATACAACATGAAGGCAGAGATGCCTGGCTTTCCCCCTACTTCAGTCACACCATGGACTCAATGTGAGGAGTCATGGACTCAATGTGAGGAGTCAATGCTGTTTAGAAAAGCTGCTTTTAAGTGCCTGTCTCATTCTGGCCTATTGTCTAGTACTAGACTCCAAGATGTTCATAAGTGACAGTGATCAACTTCATTTTCTCCCAGGATATTCTCTCTACATTCCCCCACTGCTTCACCCCCACCATTTCAATCTTTCCCTAAATTGAACTGCAAAATACAATGGTCACAGTAAGAAATACATATACACTTTAAGGCCTCAATATACGTATACAAATTTACATGTATGTATGTATGTATGTACATACGTATCTATATATGTCAAGATCTTGATCAAAACCCATATCGTACCTCTCTAGGAAGAATGAACTGAGATGTTCCAGACACTACAGAATGCTCTGAAGATCAGTTTCCTTGCTAAGAGCAATGATCAAGACTAAATTAGCACTGGGTTCTTTGGTTTCAAAGGACAAAATTAGATTCAGTGGTAGAATAATTAGCTAGCATCCTTTCCCATAAAAGACAGGACAAACCATAGCTCTCATTCAATTATAAAATGTACACCCATCACAGTTTGTATTTAACTCATTAATTAATGAAAAACAATTAAGAAATTTAATTTGTCCACCCCTGTTAGGGGTGGACAATAGCTACAAGAAAATAAAGGTAAGCACAGACCATCAGATCATCAGACAACCAGAAAGGTGCACTCAATAAGAACACTTTATATGTGCCATATAATACGTGCCATTGGAGAGTTTTGTTGTTATTCCTGGTTTGATTCTGGTTTGACCATTCTTACTTTTTCAGTTTTCCAGACATGTCTAACCACCTTTGATACCTGAACACTAACAAATGTATTAAAATTTTCCTTAATATAGAAAAATAAATTCCCTTCTTATAACTCCTATCTTTATTTCTTGCTCCTTGCCATTACCGACACACTTAATGGACGTAACAGATTTAGTAGACACACGGGCTTTTTTTCCATGAAGGATGTGTTACTATCAGCCAACAGAACAGTGGCTGGGCGTATAACTAGAAGACCTGAATACAGACTTGACCAAATCTTAGTCATCTGATGCAGGGATATATTTTTCTCAAACTATCTTTTTTCTTCAAGGAGATTGAACTTTTGCTAAACCTTTCAACCAAGTTAATAATATGCCCTGAGGCCATTTAAAATTACGTATTTGAATTGTTATCCTACTGCATACTCAGCCTGTTTATGTTCAAAACCTGCCTTTAAAAAAATCAGTGTAACCAACCAACCTTACTTTGCCTTTGATTTCTCATGTGCCTTAGTTACTGTTTTAGTGCTATAAAGAAACACCATGGGCCGGGCAGTGGTGGCGCACGCCTTTAATCCCAGCACTAGGGAGACAGAGGCAGGCAGATTTCTTAGTTTGAGGCCAGCCTGGGCTACAGAGTGAGTTCTGGGACAGCCAGGGCTACACAGAGAAACCTTGTCTCAAAAAACCAAAAAAAAAAGAAAGAAAGAAACAAAAAGAAAAAGAAAGAAAGAAAAGAAGCACCATGACCATGGCAACTCTTTGAAAGCATTTAGATGGGGGCTGGAGAGAGAGTTCAGTGGTTAGGGGCACTGACTGCTCTTACAGAGGACCCAGGTTCAAATTCAAGCACCCACATGGCAGCTCACATTGCCTGTAACTCCAAGATCTGACACTCTCACATAGACATACATGCAGGCAAAACACCAAAATGCATAAAATAAAGGTTAATAAACAAAATTAAATAGAAAAGAAAAGCATTTAGTTGGGCAGTGGTGGCACACGCCTTTAATCCCAGCACTTGGGAGGCAGAGACAAGTGGATCTCTGAGTTCAAGGCCAGCATGGTCTACAGAGTAAGTACCAGGACAACCAGAGCTACACAGAGAAACCCTGTTGGAGAAGAAAAAAGCATTTATTTGGGTGCTTATTTAGTTTTAGAGGGTTAGCCCATTATCATTCACTGGTGCGGTAGCTGAGAACTTTATATCCTGGAATATAGGCAGCAGGCAGAGAATGAGACACTTGGCTGGCATGGGCTTTTGAAACTTTAAAGCCCACTGGTAGTAACACACCTCCTCCAACAAGGATACACCTCCTAATCCTTCTCAAACAGTTCCACCAACTGAAGACCAAACAGTCAAATGTATGAACCTATGGAAACCATTCTCATTCAAACCACCACGTCATATAATTAACTTTTACAACCTAAAGTAAGTTCATAGCTTTAGTCTTTACCTATGTATTCTTCCATGTGCCCCTGACCTAGAATAATGTATATGTATATGTGTATTGGGGTAATTATTTGCTGAGTGCTGGGATTAAAAACATATGCTACCATGCCTGGCTTAATGAGATGTTTTAGTGCAGAAACAAAATTTTCTTTGGCTAATCTGTGGCTATAATAGAAATGACTATATAATCTGCCTTAATTTTAATTTTAAATTTAATTTTAGCTAAAATAAAATTGTTTTACTTAAAATAACATTTTATTTTATTATTTATTTTAATTTTATTTTGAGATTGATATAAGTATATTATTTCCCCCTTCCCTTTAATCTCTCCAAACCCTCCCATATTCTCTTCCTTGGTCTTTCAAATTCATGGCCTCTTTTTTTATTCATTGTTATTGCATGCATGTATGTGTGTACTCTTAAATAGAGTCTGCTCAATATGTAATGTTACCTGTGTTTTCAGAGATGACAGTGTGGTGTTGGATAACCAATGGTCTTCTTCGTAGGAGCAAACTATTTCTCCCACTCTCAGTACTTCTTAGTTGCCTATAGTTCTTTGTGGAGGGCTGAGGCCTTGTGGGCTCCACAGGCCTCCATCCCCACCCCACCTCCATCCAGTTTGGCAAGTCTATTGGTGGCATCTTTTTAACATTTTAAGCATTAACAGCTGTGAAAAGCCCACTTAACTTCAAGTGAAATACAGAAACCCAGTTCACTTATCATGACAATCTATTAGAAGATGGTTATTGTAGAATGCAAGGTTCTTCAATCTTTCTAAGAGATAGTGATCTCAACTCATTAATTTGTGGATGTTTGTTTTTCCAGGACAGGCAGAGATTGAAATGTTATCAGTAAACGAGGGTAGGAATAATTCAAGCACTTGTATTTCATTTATTAGTAAACCTGCAACATTAATTTTACCTTTACAAACAAACTAAGACAGAATCCTGTGATGTGGAGGATCTTCATTTTCCTCCCTCTGAACCTGTTTATGTCCTGCTAAAGAGGAAGGCACTAATCCTACCTAACATGTGGATGGTGAGGGCCTGGACTGGAATAGAATGAGGCAGTGTCTTACAGGTGTGGCTTGGCTTAAAATCAAATAAAGCAAACCACAAATTTGAAGAGGAAGATATTTTATGTTCTACCTCCACTGCAGCCCTGAGTGTGTGCGCACACGCACACACACACACACACACAATTACACACAGTTTGAAGCAAAAGCACTTGTTTATTTTATGCTGTTTATGTGTCTAAGGGCTCCAGGTGTAGTTCAATTGGCTTCCTCAGTCTCAAGGTCTCCTCAAACCTTAATGAGGAAAGACTTGCTTTCAAGGTCACATGTAGTTCTTGTCAGGATTTAATTTCTCTAGGCCTATTGAGCTGGAGACAGCAGTTCCTTGCCGGTCACAACTGGAGGTATCCCTCTTCTGTTCTTGCCTTGTTTACTTTTTCATAGGGAAGCTTACAACATAGAGCTGACTTCTAGAGCAAGATGGGGTTGGGGAGGAAAGGACTAGAGAGAAAGAGAAAGAGTAAAGAAGAGAGAGAGGGAGGAAGAAAAACAGATGCAACAAGGACAATAATGTGGGTTTTTTAACCACAATCTCATATGTGACAGATGATCATGTTGGCTGTGTTCTATGTTATCAGAACTGAATAACAAGGCTCAACACACACTCAAGGCAAGGGAACACTGCTAGGGCATGAAGAACAGAAGCCAACCCACTGGCTACCAAGCACATCATTCAAATCCCAAATTAATGTAAATTCATCTTCTTATACCTCTTCTCCATATACAACCTAGACAACAATCCTTTCTCCTGAATCTATAACAGCCAAGAAGCACTTAAAGAAATGTTCAACCTCCTTAGTCATCAGAGAAATGCAAATCAAAATGTCTCTGAAGTTCCATCTTATATCCTTCAAAATGGCTAAGATCAAAAACACAATTAACAGTACATGCTGACAAGGCTGTAGAGCAGAAACACTCCTCCATTGCTGGTGGGTTGAAAACTGGTACAACCACTCTGGAAAACAATCAAGTGGTTTCTCAGAATATTGGAAATAGTTCTATCTGAAGACCCAGCTATACCACTCTCGGGCATATACCCAAAAGACACCCCACCATACCACAAGGACACATGCTCCACTATGTTCATAGCAGCCTTATTTGTAACAACCAGAAGCTGGAAACAACCAAGATGTCCCTCAACCGAAGAATGGATACAGAAAATGTGGTACATTTACACAATGAAATACTGTTCAGCTATTAAAAACAAAGACATCATGAAATCTTCAGGCAAATGGATGGAACTAGAAAATATCATCCTGAGTGAAGTAACTCAGACCCAAAAGGACATACATACATGGTATGTACTCAATACAATTGGAAATTTTCATAAAGTACAGGATAACCATGCTATACTCCACAGACCCAAAGAAACGAAGGGAGGATGTGTGAATCTCACTCAGAAGGAAAAATAAAACAGGCATGGAAGATGAAGGGAGGAAGGGAAACATGCGGGAGGAGGGGTGAGGCGGGGAATGGGAATGGGGATCAGGTATTGGGAGGAGGTTGGAGAGGGCTTAGAAAGAGAACAGAAATTTGTGGGAGGCACCTCTGGGACTAGTGTGAGACCTGGGATGGGGGAAGCTCCTAAGAGTCTATGGGAGTGAGCCTAGCTGAGACTCCTAGTAGTATATAGAGACTGAAGTGGCCACTTCCTGTAGCCAAGTAGGACTTCCAGTGGAGAGAGGGGACATTAAGCCACCCACAAAACTTTCAAACCAAAAATTTGTCCTTTCAACAAGATGTGTGCAGGGATAAGATGGAGCAGAAATTGAGGGAATGGCCAAGCACTGACTAGCTCAACTTGAGATCCATTCCTCAGGAGAGAGCCAACACCAGACACTATTAGTGATACTCTCCTATGCTTGCAGACAAGAGCCTAGCTTATGCTGAGAGACTTCATTCAACAGCAGATGGAAACAGATGCAGAGACCACAGCCAAACATCAGGGGAAGCTCGGGAAGTTTTGTGGAAGAATGAGGGATAGAATTGAGTGAGCCAGAGGGGTCAAGGACATCAATAAAAGACTTACAAAGTCAACTAACCTGGGCCCATGGGGCGCTCAGAGACTGAACAATAAACCGAAGAACATGCTGGCTCAGAACATTTAGTAATTAATAAAGTAAGCCATGCAATGTGGCTCTTCCCCCACTAGGCTCCCTACACACTTGAAGCAGATGTGCAGCTAGGTGAAGTGGAAGTTTCTGGATATGTCAGGTGATACAGACTCATAGGCACGTGGTGCTTTGCTGATACAGACTCTTCTGGTGAGGCTGCCTCACATGGTGTTTTGCTGAGACAAGACCCAGGGAAGGACACATGATGTTTGGAGAGAGTATAAATAGAACTCAAAAGTGACAGCGTGCTTGCATAGCTAGCTTTGCAATACATTGTTAGTCTTGAGTCTTCATCTTCACTCATCTTCACTTTGTTGAGAGTAGCATGGTAGAGAACAACTTCTGGCACTTCCACTGACCCTGCCATTGACTTGTGTCAATTCAACTGTGGGAGACTGGAGGTTTCTGCTAGATTGTCCCACTGTTGCTGATTCGTGTTTGCTATCCTGACACTACTGAACTGGACTGCTGGTATCCTGACAAACAGAGATTGGACTTTGCCCAAGGAACTACTTCTAAACAGGTCTACAAGCCCTTGTCCTATTTAACATCTTTCCTTCTCTACCAGTGGACAGTAGGCTAGAAGGGGGATTGAAGTGTTTGAGAACCCTTATTAAATGTAGGTTTTTAAAAATGTAAGCCTACAGCTGGGTATTCATACGGGTCCACTAACAAGCAAGAGGGAGCTGTGTCTGCCTCTGTTGCCTACCATTGGATCCCCTTCCCCTAGCTGGACTGCATGGTCAGGCCTCAGTGGGAGAGGTTATGCTTAGTCCTGATGGAACTTGATGTCCCAGGGCAGGCTGGTACCTAATAGGGGCTTCCCCTTCTCTCGTGAGGTGGGGAGGGGTAATGTGGGGAGAGATTGGTGAGAGCAGGACTGGGAGGAGAGGAGAGAGGGGATCTGCTACTGGAATATAAAGTGAATAAATAAATTAATTAATGAAAAATATGGTATTTTTGTCCTTCTTCTTGTTAAAACTCTTCAATGACTCTTGTAACAAAAGACATAGTCCGGACTCTTAGAATAGCAGTCCAGGGAGTTGTTCTCTGCATTGGTGGACCACCCATCTCTGTACTCTATCACCCTGTGGCACACAGCTCCACTCACTATCAGCAAAGCAACTACATCATCTCTGAATCTAACTCATCCCTTCATGTTTTTGCCCTCTGCTCATATGTCATTTTTATGTCATGTCTGTCAAATTCCCACTCCTCCTTCAACAAGGATGTTTTCTGAAGTACATCCAAGTGGTCTCCTGCTTGGTCCACCAACTTCTTCAGGTCAGACCACTTTTTAACACTTATTCGATCTTAGTCTTATACCTGACTACTTGCACAACTGTCTCCCTGACTAGACCATGAACTGCTTCAGAGTATCAACTGGCTGTTTTTCATTCTCCATGGCTATTATAAAATAGCTCTGCTACCAATATGTGAAGAATGAATAGCTGGATACTAACATAAACATTGACTAAAGATCCTTCCCTGTCTTACTAAGGTAAGAAGATAGTCCTTCCTGGATCCAGACTGTTAAATTAAATGCAACTGTAAGTCCATGTCTTCAATGGTTATCTTTATATAACTAAATTGCTATATTTAAAATAGTGTGTTTCATTACAAGGTTTGGTATTATGGGGTTCAGTGTTTTCTTTCCTTATACCAGTCTTCATATACCTATGAATACCTCTGACTTTTAGGGTAAATTCCTCACATCACAATGTGATTTGTATTTTCAAGCAAACTCCCAATCTTTGTATGTATAAAACACAAAGGGCCTGCCAAGAAAAAAATCAGAAACTCTCTCACCAAGAAGCCTGCTATCATTTCAGACTTGCAGAGAACAAGGTTGTTTCTTGCTACATATCTGAATACATTTTGAGAAGCAGCACAATGAGACTCCTCGGACACACAATGGCTCAGAACATTTAGTAATTAATAAAGTAAGCCATGCAATGTGGCTCTTCCCCCACTTAGGTGTTAGAATACTGATGTAGAATCTTTTATTATGTTTTTTTTTTGCACTTTATATCTCTCACTATCACAGAAAGAGGAGTCTTAATAAATACTATCCAAATTGTATTGTTAATCAAAATCAGAGAATTAAGGTGTTGTTTCCAAGTTAACAAATGATACTAATATGCATAAGAGTTCATGTTTGGACACCAAACTGCCCAGGTCTAATCTCAGCTCTAGTATTAGCTGTTCTATGACCTTGGCTTAATATAATCACTTGGTGCTATAGTCTCCTTATCTGTCCATTGAAGCAAAACCAAATCTCCTGGGTTTTGTTGAAGGTGAGTTATAACTAAATGAATTATATAGAAAGTATCAATTTCCTTATACAAACCCTTGGGAAGCTAACTACTAAACCAAGCTAACTGCACTACCTTCTAAAAAAAATCTGGAATTGAGAAATAGCTGGACATTGCAACCTACTAAGAAATAACAGCATCCAGTTTCAGAGGAAACGCAACAGGACTAAAAACTTCCAACATAATTCAAAGGACAAAAGATGTTGGAAGGATGGTGAAATACATCTTTCATCCATAGTCATCACTGTGCCTTTGGTTTTTTTTGTTGTTGTTGTTTGGTTTTTTTTGTTTTTGATTTTTTGAGACAGGGTTTCTCTGTGTAGCCCTAGCTGTCCTGGAACTCACTCTGTAGACCAGGCTGGCCTCGAACTCAGAAATCCGCCTGCCTCTGCCTCCCTAGTGCTGGGATTAAAGGCGTGCACCACCACTGCCCGGCTTCACTGTGCCTTTGTATATTGTAAGCACTATACCCTTAAATTCACCTGCCAGCAGGACTTTAAGTACCTTCCCTTTTTTTTGGTGGGGGAGGGGGTTGAGACAGGGTTTCTCTATGTAGTCCTGGCTGTCATGGAACTCACTCTGTAAACCAGGTTGGCCTCAAACTCACAGAGATCCACCTGCCTCTGCCTCCAAGTTTGGGGATTAAAGGCATGTGCCACCAATGCTTGGCTAAGCATCAAACTCTTGACAAGGGATGGAGTATCCACCTAGTCATATATCCAGAAGGTTAGTGTCTCACAGACAGCACAGACCCATTCCAGAACAGATGTGACCAGCAAATGTCTCTGAGGGACCCAAAGATCCCTTTTGATTCTTATCTTTCCAAAAGGGAAGACAAACCTTCAGCTAAATAGAAGATGAATTCTGTTCATGATTTTTGCCTTACTCGCCTGTGTAACTCTTGCAAAGAATAAGATAAAATAATTGCACCAGTCTTTGTATACTTTTCAGACTCAAAATACAGAGACACAGCAGGGAGGCTTTCTGGGTTCTGTGTCCTTATGGTTCCCTCCTTTAGAAACATCCTTCTCCATGCAGTAGTAGCCCACAAGTTTAATCCCAGCACTTGGGAGGCAGAGGCAAGCAGCTCCCTGGGAGTTTGAGGCCTTCTCAGTCTACAGAAATATCTTTCCTGTTCAAATACCAACTTCACACCCATCTTGGTCATTTATACTTGCCCTGGCCATTACATAGCCTCCAGTCCTTTAATACTTCTACCCTGAAACTTCATAACACTGGTATCTGTTAACCCTTGGTGTAATTACAGTTTGGGTTGTTAAATCTCATTGAATTTTTTTCTTTCAAGGTGGGAACTACTTCCTACATGCTCTTTCCCACTTTCTTTTTACTTAAAACAGATGGATACATAGTATACAGTGGATAGAGCCCAATATGTAGTTGTTTGCTGCTATTTTTTTATGTCATTGAATGAATATATCAATAAATAACTAGAGAATAGTAAATCTAATCTGTGCCCCATCCCTTATAAAAATAGTGAGGCATTATGTTTTTATATCATTGTCCTGAGAAAAATGATCAACAGGAAGCCCACTGCTGTGTAACAGTTCAAGGATTGAAACATTCCATCCTGCAGGGATCTCCTTAAGCAGAAAGGTAAACAACTCAAAATACCTTCAGGAAGTTCCTGAAACTGACCAGACTCACTAGGCCCTTCCCTTCCAAAATAAGTAATAAGACTGCCAAGAGTCACTCTTGTTGCCCTATTAATCAAGGTTGAAGTGTACCGTTGATTGGATAACCTTCTGAGCTTGGTGGATAATGGAGGACTCCCTTCACTGGCAAGGCTTCCCCTTCTCTGACCTTGTCTACAGAGTTCAAAAATAGGGAGCCCACACAGACTTTGGTGGCATCTGTATTTTGGGTCTGTGTTGGTTCCCTATTTGGGGTAAGTGGACGGACATGTGTAGTATCTCCCCTGGTAAAGTTTTGTCCCACAACACCCACCAAGAATCATAATAATGAGCCTTTTCCTTCAAAGTGCCCATTCTGTATCTTTCTTCATGGATTAGTATTTGTTTCATGTGGCTCCAAATTTAAGTCAGTATTTCCTCTTTCCAACTCCAGAGAAGCTCAAGTAACAAAGAAGTTTTCCATCAAAGAACAGGCCAGATTAGGCCAGATTAAAACAGAGGCAGGTTTATTAGATTCTGTTCTGAGGGACCAGGGCTTACTGGTCCCAAGGAAGGGACCAGAAAGATCTCACACCTGGGCTAAACCAAGGGGATTTTATAGACCTAGGCCAGGAGTAATGACATGTCAGTCAGGAGCTTGGATTGTGCCTATATATGGTCAAAAGCTGAGCCTATGGGTGGAAATTCTTGGGTGGATTGCCAGAAATGCAGAGGTGAAGGGTGATAATGTGTTAGCCCAGACATGCCAGCAGGGTTGAGGGAAGGAGAGCCGCTGGGTTTCTCCCAGCTTGTGTGGGGCTGAGCAGGGGTTCCAACAGAAGAATAGGTAGTGATAAACAGGACGAGGAAGAGGAGAAAGAGAAGGCAGGAGTTGGAGGGAGGGTGAAGGAAGAGAGAGATAGGGAGAGAGAAAGAAGGAGGCTGACTTAAAGGACAGAATTCTCAATTTTAGAGACAAATTTAGATAAATGTATGTAGTCTCCAAATAAAATGGTTTTACATAAAGTTAATAGAACAGAAATTGAATTCCAGAGTTTTCCCCAGAATCTTTTTCATGAAAAGAAATTAAGAGGAAATATTAATAATTTTAAAAATTCAAAATTTACACAGTAGGAGTCATTACAGAGATAGGAATATTGGCATCATGTGCATTGTGTGAAGATTATCCTTGTATTATTCAAATGCTGGTTTCTGTCCTCCTATGTGTGGTTGCAATTGTAATGCTTATTGTAAGAAACTTATCACAATGTTGTGTAAACATTACTCTCCACTTATCTCTGATTGGTTAAAAAAAAAAAAAAAAAAGCTGGTAAGCCAATGACTGGGCATAGGAGATAATAGCACAGGACTTCTAATTCCTATCAGGAATTAGAAGCCAGGGAAGGGATAGTGAGAGGAAAAAAGAAAGGATTTGCCACAGGCTGAGGAACCAGACACTTCCATGAGAACATACATGGAGCTGAGAGAGCCAGATAAATACTAAAAGGCAAGTATCTCATGGGTTTTGAATGGAAACTAGCTAGATTATTTTAGAGGATTAGAATATATTGATATCTGTTCAGTTATTGTATCTTAAAGCTTGTTAAATAAATCTAATAATCTCTGTCTCAATTATTTGGAAGATAACTGGGTTAGAGAAAAAACTGCCACTGTTAAATTTGCACTAACACTGGAATGTGCTCAATTTTGGTCTTCTCTTGCTGTGGCTTCAACCCTTTCCAGAGGCACAATGTTGAAGACTGCTAACAATCTGGAAACTATATCTAGTGAAATCCAGAGTAAGATGCAGAGGTAACGCGGGATGTCTTGGAAAGTAGTGATAACACTGCTGTATCTCTTTTTAATGCCAAGGCTCAGGGAACATCCTGGAAGAAGGGGCAGAAAGAATGTAAAAACAACAGGATGGAGAAGAGGGCTGTGAAACACTTGTCTTCTGGATATGTTGTGACATGGCTATATCTCTCATGGACTCAGAGAGCTGTGGTTACCTGCACAAGACCTGAACAAGATCAGTCAACAGTCCAGCATGTAGAGCTCCCACTCCTACCTGAGAAGCTATTGTCAGCTGATGGCCGCTAGGGCAGACAGAAGCATTTTTCTTGAGTGATGTAGCCACTGCTAAGTTTCCCATGGTCAGTAAATAACTACACCCACATTCCTACAGGCAACATTAACTAAAATTAACACCATGAAAAACACACACACACACACACACACACACACACACACACACTGAACATAGGAAAGGAATTCAATGGGAAGAAGGGGTTGAAAGATAGAAAATACAAGAGGGTAACATGACTTAATATGATCAAACTAGACTATAGGCATGTATAAAATCATTAAAGAATAAAATTTTTAAATGTTTTCAGGGTCTGAAGAGATGGCTCAGTGGTTAAAAGCATGTTGTGCTCTTTCTATTTTCAGCACGCACATGGTGCCTCACAACGGTCTATAACTCCAATGGCAATGCCTCCAGGACACCAAGCATGCACACGGTAGACAGATGTTTGTGCAAACAAAACACCCATACACTTTAAATAAATGTTAAGTAGTACATTGGCAACTCTCTCTTTAAAAGCCTACACTCCTTTTTCAGGCTTGTCTAAATCTTTCCCTGAATACCTTTCTTTCTATATTTAATAAACTCCAACGCTGCTTCAAAAAGAGACAAACTATTTTTCACTTAATGTATTTCTTTATCCTCACAACTAATTCAGAGTTTAAATACTTAGAGCATTTTCATTCCCCTTTCCCAAAATGACTAACCTGAGCCTGAGGAAAGAAAACTGGCCTTTAAAAACAAATCTAACACTATAAAAACATTTTTAAAACAGTAGCAAACCAAAGACATATCAGGCCCCATTCCCTCATTTTGCATATATTCAATTCAGGATTTTTACCCATGATATTGTAGAGGATTGTTTAGAGTGTTTCTTGTGTTTGAATCAAAACCAATTTCATTATCACTCTCCTCAAAGCATCCTTGAGTTCTCTGTTCCTCATGCTGTAGATCAAAGGATTCAGCATAGGGGTGATGAAGGTGTAAACCACAGATACTACCTGGCCCCGCTCAGGAGAGTAGCTGGAGCTGGGACACAAGTAGATGAGACTTGTGCATCCATACTGCAGAAGGACAACTGTCAGATGGGAAGAGCAGGTAGAGAAGGCTTTGTGCCTCCCCTCAGCTGAGCGGATCTTCAGGATGGCATCCACAATGAAGACATAGGAGAGAGTGATGAGGAGGAAAGGGATGGTGAGGACGATGACACTGACCACAAACAGAGTGGCCTCGTGGACATGGGTGTCTGCACATGCCAGTCTCATGACAGGGAGGACATCACAGTAGAACAAGCTGATTTCCTGACTGCTGCAGAAAGGCAGCTGGAAGATGAGCACAGTCAACTGCATGGCCAGGATGAAACCCAACAACAGGGACCCCAGGGCCAGCTGGACACACAAGTGCCAGCTCATGATGAGGGTGTAGCGCAGAGGGTGACAGATGGCCACAAACTGGTCATAGGCCATGACAGCTAGCAGAATACAGTCAGCGCTGCCCAGGAAGATGAAGAAGAACATCTGGGCACCACAGCCTGCCAGGGAGACCACAGTCCTCTCTGTGGACAGGATGCTTGCCAGAGTCAGGGGAGCTATGGTAGAAGAATAAAAGATCTCCAGGCTAGCCAGGTTGGCCAGGAAGAAGTACATAGGGGTGTGGAGACACCTATTGATCCAGATGGTGAGGACAATGGACATGTTTCCTCCGATGCTGACCAGGTACATCATGAGGAAAAGCACAAAGATCAGCATCTGCACCTCATGGAGTTTGGAGAAGGGGCGGAAGTGGAAGAGGACCATCCCAGTATGATTTCCTTCCTCCATGTACTTAATGCATTGAGTCTACCACTGGCACAGGTGATGCCCCTGAGGATAGACAGAACTCACCTGGAGGACACTTGTCATTATTCACTCTGTCATTATTCATTGTCATAGGCTCTGGACATAACATTTCCTCCTAATCCTCAAGGCTGTCACATTTTCCCATATGCCTAAGTTTTACCCTTTCTGCACAGATAATGCTCTCAGCCCCTCTTGTTTTGCTGGGATCCTGTTTCATAAGGTAATTGCTCAGCTGCCCACATCTAGTGCTGTTTTTCATTCCAGAGCAAATACATGTCCCATAATATAAATCAATTGCATCAATGTTATGTCATCCTTCAAAGCCTTTTGCTGTGTATGATGGCCTAGGCCTGTAATCCCAGCATTTAGGAAGCAAAAGCAAGAGAATCAGAAATTTAAGCTTCTTTTCAGTTACAGAGGGAGTTTAAAGGCAGCTTGAGCGAAATGAAACACCATATCATAAATAATGAACAACGAAATCTCTGCGTCCTCTTTCCACACCAACAATTTCCTCTCCTTTATCTCAAGTACTCTACTGTTTGAGACCAACTTCCTGAAGACCACCAAGGATTTCTGAATCAAACAGATAGTTGTGACATCTGTGTTGCCTCCATACCTGTTAGAAACTCTTCACTTCTGGTTTCAGTGGCACTGGCCCATCCTCCCATCGCTCTGGACATGATTCAGGCAAGGCTTTCTGGCTACTCACCAACTGCCCTCGGATCCACACTCCAGCTTCTCATGCCCTTTAGAAGTCTCTGAAGACTGCATCAGATGACTCTCTCACACTCGGGCGTATCATTGTACTTGACCAAATTGAGGAACAGGCTGGAGAATGAAAAAGAAGTCGAAGAGAGAATATTCACCCTTCACAAGGTGCACCACTTCCTCTCTGAGCTGGTGCTGCAGAACAGAAGAGTCATCTGAAGCAAGAATGAGCCTCTCCTGTTCTGGATTTCTGATCTCTTGAACAGAGGCTGTCCTCTCTATTTATTGAACAGCATAGAACAATATTAAAGCTATTCATTTATCTTAGCTTAATTACAAGTTAATTACACTGGGAGCCCAAAGCAGAGTAAGATAGATTATTACATTGTTGTTGGTTTTTTTTCAAGGTCAGTTAATTCTAAACGGATTGAATACATAGTGTGTAAACTGAATGAGTACACAGTTCTAAATGATCTCAAACCATAGTATTAGCTTGGTTCCAGTTTGAGTGGAGTATGGTTTGTAAAGGCACATTATGAGAGGCCTTTTTCAGTAAAGTCACTCACACAGTTGTCCCTCTTCCTTTCCCTGGGTTCTGTGACCACAGCTCAGAATGAGTAGGCTGTCGGCCATAGCTGGATATGTCTAGGTTTCACTGACATATTTCTTTTCCCTGTCACTTGAAGCTCAAGGGTAAGACAGCTGTCCATGATCATGGACCCTGAGTGCCTCACCTTTCCTCACAGGTTCCTTGAATTCTGCCCTTGCTCCTAGAAATGAATGCAACACTAACTCCTGTTCTCAGGGAATCACCCACAGCAGACTGTAATGCATGCCAGAAGAACTCTTGAAGGGGGAAAAAATGTCCTATATTTTAATTTGTTTTAAACTTTTTTACTTATTAATTTTTTCCACTGACTGTAACCACTAGAAATGAAGTTCACTGTAAATTTGCATAGTGTCTGCATTAATAAGTTAGACTTTCACAAATACAAACATAAGCACTCAATTAAGCATGAATATAATCACACAACATCACTAGTCTACTTCCTGCAGAACTGAAAATGGACTTTGTTCCTTCTCTAATGAATCAACTTCTGTCTTAGTATGGAATATCACTTTAAGATATACATTGACTGAATGGCTTACACCATAGATTTCTGTTTCTCACAATTCTCAAGGCCAAGAATTCCAAGTTCAAGATAGACATAAGTTGAGTCACAGTAAGTGCCCTTGTTCTGCATAGCAAATCACTTCCTTCTTCTGTATCTTCACATAGCAGAGAGGAAACTGTACTCCTTTCCACCTCTAGAGGAACATTAATCCTGCCACAGGCCTTTGATGCCCACATCTTCATCCAAACCTACTTCCTCCTCAGGACCCACTAATTAATAGCATCATATTGCCCAGTTTAACACCAGCATTTGGACAGGGTTGGATGCAGACACTCAGTTCAAAAGCATCCCATCTTCCACGGCAGACAGAATACTACTGTGCACTTCACTCCCTGACTTAGCAGTGCAGCCCTGCGAAGTGTCAGGAGCATCTCCAGAAGAATGTGTCTCTGCCCGTATCTGCTGTGCTCCTGTCTGAAGGCATGCTGTGACCTTTGCACATGTGACAGTCATGTAAGGACATTGTTCCTTTCCATCATGGAAAATGAGGCAAACAATATCTGTACTGACTGCAGCTTTCCCTTTAAGTATTTACTATATTTCCATGTCCAGAAAGCCAGTGCTCTTATAGTATGAACCCATGCATTTATTAAAAGTAATGTTCCCCCTTCCAAAGAGTTTCACCCCATGCTGTCATCTGATAACCACTTACCTCTGGACAGAGTTACAAAAAGCAGGCATAGCAGCAGACCAGTTTTCCTCAGCACTTTCCAACAGCATGCTATTTTGTGAGTAACAAAATGTCCTTCCTGTGGGCGGTAGTGGGAACACACACTCCCTACTTGCTCTATGCAAGATATATAATGATAACTAACACACTTCTTAGATCAGGCATCTGGTCTTCATGGTTAAACACAAAGGGGACAGTCAGAGACTATAAAAGACCCAGAGACTCATCTCTCCCTCAGTGGTATATTCATTTCTGTGTTCATTTGTTTTTAGCCATTTCTCCATGACTCTAAGATCTCTAAGGGCAGCAACTGACTTTGAGTTTTACTCATGCACACAATTGAAACCAGTGTCTGGTTCTCTATAAACATGCACCCATTCATATACTGAGGACTTACTGGAGTGACAGCTAGCAGAGAGCTCTGCAGGTAAAGGCACTTGCCATCAGGACTAATAACCTGAGTGTATTCCCCAGGTCCCACATGGTGGAAGGAGAAAACCAACTCCCACAAGTTGCATGCATATATATGCACATATCCATGTGTGTGCACATACACAAAAAATAAATAAATGTAAGCAAAAACATTTATTGAGAGAGATTTATAGGAGTAGTGATGTCCAATGTCTATGAAAATGATCACCTTTCATTTCAACACCCAGATTCCATTGGGAACACTCCTTTTGTGGGAAGAAAAATTATCTATTTTCCACAGTGTTTTAAAGTGTTAAATGCATTGAAATTAAAACTCTTTTGTAAAGAAAATATCCTAATGAAGTAGTCTAGAGCATGAATCCATGTGCATACATATGTGGTAACACACACACACACAATGTGTGTGTATTGTCCCTATGACAATCTTTGTACTTCAGAAGCTGAAGGGGCCTTTATTACATAATCCTGGCTAAAAAAAGAAAGTTACACAAGTTACATATAAAATATTGACTGCTAAAATTCCCATTTAAGAGGCTGGAGAGATGGCTCAGTGATTAAAAACACTGCTGCTCTTTCAGAAGTCCCAGGTTCAATTCCCAGCACCTATGTGACATCTCACAACTGTCTCTAACTCCAGTCCTAGCCCACTTCTGACCTCAATGGGTTCTGATTGCACATGGCAGACAGACATACAAGCAAGCAAAATACCCATACATATAAAATAATAAATAAAAATGATTTTTTAAATTCTCATTTAAGATGCCTAAGGCTGAAATTATCAGTGAGTTTCATCTGTCACAGAAGGGATGCATACCTTTGTTCCCAATGTACACATGTCTATACCAACACACATATTTCTTTTCTTTTTTATTACAGTGGTTTAGTTTGATTTTGTTACTCATGTTGAGTTTTTGTTTGCTTGCTTGCATGCTTACTTAGGAAGTTGTTTAGTTTTATTTTGTTTTAGACAGGAACTAAAGCACAAGCTAGCCAGTAATTCAATATGTAGCTCAGAACAGCTTCAATTTCATGGAGATCAGCTTTCCAAGTGCTAGTACTACCTCGCAAAAACGTACTACACCCAGCTTATTTTGTTTTAAGACATATACTGGCTCCAGAGTATGGTAGTGTGGATCTTTAAACACAGCACTTGGGAAGCAGAGGCAAGAGGATCTCTGTGAATTCCGAGGCCAGCTGGTCTATACAGAAAATTCCAGAACATCCGGGATACACAGACAGATCTTTACACACACACACATACACACACACAGGGGTGGAGAAAAAGGGAGGGAGGACGTGAACTAGAGAATCAGGAAGACATATACTGGCTATGTAGCTGAGGCTGGTCTTGAACCCAAGATTCTTATTTATTGGGTGCTGAAATTACATGTATGCACCACACTTCTGGAGTTACAGCATATTCCATCCTTATGACATCCTACTTAACCATGGCTGTTATACACTTTTATTTTCACTTTTGTGTTAGCTGATAGACCTCTCAAAATCAGCTTTATACTCAATTATTAAATATTCCTTAGCCCAGTGGTTCTCAACCTGTGGATCTTGACCCCATTGGAAGTAAAGACAGAGGTCACCTAAGACCATCAGAATGATTCATAATAGTAGAAAATTACAGTTATGAAGAAGCAATGAAAATAATTTTATGGTTGGGGGTTACCACAACATGAGGAACTGTATTAAAGGGTTGCGGCATTAGGAAGGTTGAGAATTACTGCCTTAGTCAAACATTATAATTAAATAGATATTTCTATTGTCTTTACTTTCATCATTACAGTTGACTTCTATTTTTATTCTTGAGGTTTTATTTCAAATATTCTACTTTTAAAACATTTGAGTTACAGTAAGTTAAGAAATGTATATTACTATTTCCAGCTCTAGGCATCTGGGAATGCTATTTCTCCTTAATACTTTGTGCTTGCCCTTATAATAACTGCTAGCCAACAAAGCCAAGAAACATAGCTGGTCATTATTCCTGCCTGCATTCTACAAATACAAAGAAATTAATAATTTTTTTTTAAAAGAACTTACTCTTGTGGGTTTGGTCTTCATCTAAGGCATTGATGAGTGAACAAAAAAAAAATCTCTCCACATTCACAGTGACAAGACTAGACTTCTCATTAGCTACAGAAGGCTAAACTAGGCTCCAACTTGTCTGTGGCTCAACACCAGAAGGATCTAGGGAAGTGCTAATATCAAAGGCACTCATTCGCCCATTCCCAGGGAATAGACCACACAGCAGCTCAAACAGGTCTCCTTCCTTTCTACAATTTAGAAACCTGACACCACATCCTTAACACAAGACTGACTGAAGCTCAAGCTGTGGTCCTCCTAATGGCTTGGCAACCATGGAGCTGAATCTCTGAGAACCTGCCTTCCTCTGAAGACAACACACTTTTCCAGGTGCCAGCTCTTCCCCACTGCTCCTTCACCAGGGAAGAACATGGGACTTGGGAATTTGCAGAGTTGAAACTCTGGGTTGTTTCTCTGTTCTCATTCATCATCTCATTTCTGGAGAATTCCCTGACCACTTTGATTCCACCAAGCCCCAGGAGGCTGACTTGGATTTCAACCGGACCAGCCCCAGTAGGAGTACAAATGGGAATTGTTTGGGGATATGATCTTCTAAACTGGTTTAATTGCTACTAGATTTGTCTATATCTTAGTCATTGCCTTGTTTTTATTCTCTGCATGTAACACAAATGGGCAGGGTGGTCAGTCACATCATCTCTGAATGATACAGAAGGCAGGATTTGGTATTCCTCCACCCAGTCCCTCTAGTTCTCTAGCATTTTTCCTATACCCCTATCATTTTAGGTTAAATTTGTGGATTGTGTATAATAAGAAAATACCCATTTTGAAGGCTTCAGGGAGAAAAATCCATTCTTTGGCAGGTAATACCACCCTTCAGTCATCTTCTGGCATGTCTGCTAGAGTTAGACTCCAAGGAATTCAGAAATGGCCATGGCCATTGCATTTTTCTCACCCAGGGTACTCTCTTCAAATTCTCCATTTGTTCACTGTGTGGTTCTGGGTCACTCACCATTATAACTCTTTTTCCCAAATCAACTTCAAACCACAGTGAACTCAGTACACAAGAAGGTCCTGTGTATGTATAACCTGATAAGCACCAGCCTATACTTCTGTCAATCCTTAAGACTTTGATCAAAACCCATGTTTTAACTTCTTTAGGAAGAGTACATCAAGATGCTCTAGTACCTGCTGCATGGTCCAAAGACCAGTTTCCTTGCTAAGAACAGAGACAGTCTAGTGATCACTACTGAAGGCCCATAGGATGGCTCAGGTGGTAAAAGCCAATAACCAGACTTTGATCCCTGAAACCTACAAAAAAGATAAACACAGTTGCTTGTATCTACAATCCCAACACTCCTACAAGGAATTGGGATGTAAAGACAGGAAAATCACCCAAAAGTATCCTGCAGTATGCAAAGCAACAAAAGCAAAAAAGACCTTTCGACAAAGTGCAAAAAGAAAATGGACTTCCGAGAGGGTGCAGAGGCAAGGGGGAGGAAGAATGGGATAAGGAACTTTGGGAGGTGGTACTGAGGGGGGACAATGACTGGAATGTAAATAAATAAAATAATTTAAATTTTAAAACAGAAAATGTACTTCCAAAAGTTGTCCTCTGACTTCTTCATACACATCATGGCGCGCATACCTTCCTGCTCTAATGCACATAGATCACACACACGCGTGCGCGCACACACACACACACACACAATGATAATAACAATAATAACTGATAATAAAATGTTTTTAAAATACTAGATAAACTATTTTAAAAGAATACTAAATTTTACAACAAAACAATCTGTTTATTATTGGATTTTGTTATTTTGCTTTGTTGTTGTTGTTTTGTTGTTATGTGAGTGTATGTTTGTACATGCCTCTGTGTGTGTGTGTGTGTGTGTGTGTGTGTGTGTGTGTGTGAATGCAAATATGAATGCCATGGAGCATATGTGAAGGTAAGAAGACAACTTTTGGGAGTCAGTTCTCTCCTTCCACTATAGGTTTCAGGGATCTAAGATCATCAGGCTGGCTCAGGAAGTGCTTTACTGACTGAGCCAATTTATTGATGCATGCTATTCTCTTTGGAACTTTTTAGACCCCAGAGGAAACTTGGGAACCAATCAAAATAATCTACTGCCATTTCTCGGGTCTTGTTTGTTTATTATCATACAGACTTTTCTCTGAGTATCCAAGAAAAACACGTTCTTTGTGTTAAAATAACATATGCTAAAGAAAGTTTTCTTAGAACCAAATATTCTAGGAAATTCCCATCTAGAACTTCTGAGGTATGTGTTGTAAGTCCTTAAGTAGAAATTGGATTATTCATTTTCCCACCCTGACCATGGAGTTCATTTTTTCCATGTCATCTTAGGAAAGTTGGTCTTTTCTAGGATTTTAAGAAATGCTAATTTATACTATAGTAGGGGAATATACAGTGCAGTTCCTCATGGTATCTCAGCAATATTTAAGAATTCTGAGATCTTAGTGCCACTGGGACATGGCAGAATGGCCATCTTAACTTTCTTAGCCTTAGAACTGTAAATAAAAAGCTGAAGATATAGCTCCATCGGTAGAATGCTTGCCTAGTGTGCCCTAAACCCTGGGTTCAACCACAAAGATCACATAAACTGGATCCCCAGGACTCCAATGGGGAGGTTGACACAGGAAGACTGGAAGTTCAAGGTCATTCTCAACTACCTAGAGACTTAAAGGACAATATGGGATACATGACTCCTGTTTTACAAATTGATTTTTGGAACATCAAGAACTGGATCTCATTTCTAGGGGAAAATAGAATAACAGGAGACCAATTGCCTGAGATCATATATGGCAGTAATATAGAATTTCTATCTACAATATCACTTGGTTGTCCTTTCTGCTGACCTCACAGACAGACCACTTTAAAATAATTTTTTTAGCTTTAAAGCAAAAAGAGACACATAGTAACAAAGAATAGCCACAAATCCTGAAACTTAGAGGTCTTTCTTCTCTTAGATTCTTGCCTTCTGTACAATGGATATAACTGAACTGACTTCATACAGAAAGACTTATTGTATTCTGAGCAGCAAGAATCGTGCAATTCAAGGCTAGAGATGTGACTCCGCAGTCAAGAGCATTTACTGCTCTTGCAGAGAACCCAGTCTAGCTTCCAGCACCCACATGGTGGTTCATAATGATCTGTAACTCCAGTTCCAAGAGAATCATCATCACCCATTTCTGACCTCCACAAGCACAAATCACAAATGCAGTGCACATTCATGCATCCAGGCAAAATGCCCAAACACATAAAATAGAAGTAAATAAATCTAAAAAACAAAAGGATCTTGCAATTTCATTCTTTCCCAAGAACATCCTTAGGCTCTCTGTTTCCCAAGCTATAAGGGATTCAGCAGAGGGGTGATAAATGTGTAACCCACAGAAATCACCTGGTGCTTCCCTGGAGAGTTGCTGAGGTCAGACTCAATACCAGGAGGTTGATGCATCTGAACTGGAGAAAGGCTACATCTTGTGGGAGGATAGTGGAAGAGTGTGCCTCCCATCGCACAGCAGGTATCAGGGTGACCGACAAGACAATGACACAAATAACACGAAGAGACAAGGGATAGTGAAGACAATAACACTGTGCTTAAAATTTACTTGATAATTTCATGTTTATAAACTTCCATTTATATTTCATTTTAATTTGCAAAACATTGCTAGATAAATTTGTTCAAGACTTCAAATGAGAAAACAACAGTTCACAGAAATAAACTGATGTGTTCAAGTTTACACAACTGTTCATTAGCCGATTTGGAATTTTATACAAAGATTATTGACCTTACTTCTTCTTCCACCAAACATAAAGAGATGACAATGAGAGCCTGTCTAGTACAGGCTTCTACAGCTCTAGCCTTCTACAGCTGCCTGAAATTTTCAGTTTAAAATCCCAGTTCTCAGACTCCAGATGCAGGGACTGAGGAAAAGACAGGAGGTAAGAGCCTGCCGGCTTCCACCTGTGGCAGGAAACCTCTGCCTGGGCCACCAGGCATCCATAGCCAAACATCGCTGGGAGAAAATGAGCTGGCCACGTGTGTGGAAAAGCCAGCGGAAGGAGGACTCCAAACGCAGGGACTGAGGAACAGTCAGGAGAGAGAACTGGTCTCCAAGGAATATTGACACGTGGGCTTGAGGAAAGACAGGCCACAGTCAGAGAGAGAAAGACCAGCTAACACCAGAATTAACCAGATGGTGAAAGGCAAGGGCAAGAACACAAGGAACAGAAACCAAGACAACTTGGCTTCATCAGAACCCAGCTCACCCACCACAGCCAGCCTTGGATACCCCAACACACCAGAAAAGGAAGACTCAGACTTAAAATCACATATCAAGAGGATGATAGAAGATTTTAAGAAGGAAATAAATAACTCCCTTAAAGAAATACAAGAGAACACAGGTAAACAACTGGAAACCCTTAAAGAAGACACACAAAAATCCCTTACAAAATTACAAGAAAACACAATCTAATGGGCAGAATTACAGGAAAACAAAATCAAACAAATGAACAAAACCATTCAGGAATTAAAAAGAGAAATAGAAACAATAAAGAAATCACAAACGGAGACAACCCTGGAGTTAGAGAACATAGGAAAGAAATCAGGAGTCATAGATGCAAACATCACCAACAGAATACAAGAGATGGAAGAGAGAATCTCAGGTGCGGAAGATACCATAGAAAACATGGACACAACAGTCAAAGAAAATACAAAATCCAAAAAGCTCCTAACCCAAAACTTCCAAGATATCCAGGATGCAATGAGAAGACAGAACCTGAGGATAATAGGTATAGAAGAGAGTGAAGATTCCCAACTTAAAGGACCAGGAAATATCTTCAACAAAATTATAGAATAAAACTTCCCTAACCTAAAGAAAGAGATGAACATAAATATACAAGAAGCCTACAGAACGCCAAATAGACTGGACCAGAAAAGAAATTCCTCCTGTCACATTATAGTCAAAACACCAAATACACAAAACAAGGAAAGACTATTGAAAGCAGTAAGGGAAAAAGGGCAAGTAACATATAAAGGCAGACCTATGAGAATTACACCAGACTTCTCACCAGAGACTATGAAAGCTAGAAGATCCTGGGCAGATCTCATACAGACTCTAAAAGAACACAAATGCCAGCCCAGGCTGCTATACCCAGCAAAACTTTCAATAATCATAGATAGTGAAACCAAAATACTCTATGACAAATCCAAATTTACGCAATATCCTTCCACAAACCAAGCCCTACAAAGAATAATACATGGAAAACACCAACTCGAGGGAAACTACACTCAAGAAAAAGCAAGAAAGTAATCTTTCAACAAACTCAAAAGAAGATAGCCACACAAACATATAAACAACATCAAAAACAACAGGAAACAACAATCACTACTCTTTAATATCTCTTAACATCAGTGGTCTCAAATCCCCAATAAAAAGACATAGACTGACAGACTGGATCCATAAACAGGCATTTTGCTGCATCCAGGAAACACACCTCCATGTTAAAGACAAACACTACCTCAGAGTAAAAGGCTGGAAAACAATTTTCCAGGCAAATGGCCCCAAGAAATAGGCTGGAGTAGCCATTCTAATATTGGATAAAATTGACTTTCAACCAAAAGTCATCAAAAAAGATAAAGAAGGACACTTCATACTCATCAAAGGAAAAATCTACCAAGAAGAACTCTCAATTCTGAACATCAATGTCCCGAATGCAAGAGTTCCCACATTCATAAAAGATACTCTACTAAAGCTCAAAGCACATATTGCACCTCACACAATAATAGTGGGAGACTTCAACACCCCACTATCAACAATGGACAGATCTTGGAAACATAAACTAAACAGAGACACAGTGAAACTAACAGATGCTATGAACCAAATGGGTTTAACAGATATCTATAGAACATTTCATCCTACATCAAAGGAATATACATTCTTCTCAGCACCTCATGGTACCTTCTCCAAAATTGATCATATAATTGGTCACAAAACAAACCTCAACAGATATAAGAAGATTGAGATAATCCCATGCCTCCTATAAGAACACTACGGAATAAGTCTGGTCTTCAATGACAACAACAACAACAGAAAGCCCACATATACATGGAAGCTAAACAATGCTCTGCTCAATGATAACTTGGTCAAGGAAGAAATAAAGAAAGAAATTAAAGACTTCCTAGAATTTAATGAAAATGAAAGTACAATTTACCCAAACCTATGGGACACAATGAAAACAGTGTTAAGAGGAAAACTCATAGCTCTGAATGCCTCCAAAAAGAAACTGGAGAGAGAATATACTAACAGCTTAACAGCACACTTGAAAGTTCTAAACAAAAAGAAGCTAATATACTCAAGAGAAGTAGAAGGCAGGAACTAATCAAATTAAGGGCTGAAATCAACCAAGTGGAAACTAAAAGAACTATACAAAGAATCAACAAAACCAGCAGCTGGTTCTTTGAGAAAATCAACAAGATAGATAAACCCTTAACCAGACTAACCAGAGGGCACAGAGACAGTATGCAAATTAACAAAATTAGAGATGAAAAGGGAGATATAACAACAGACTCTGAGGAAATTAAAAAAATCATCAGATCCTACTACAAAAGCCTATACACACAAAATTGGAAAATCTGGAGGAAATGGACATGTTTCTAGACACATAGCAATTACCAAAGTTAAGTCAGGATCAGATAAACCATCTAAACAGTCCCATAACCCCTAAAGAAATAGAAGCAGTCATTAAAAGTCTCCCAACCAAAAAAAGCCCAGGATCAGATGGGTTCAGTGCAGAATTCTATCAGAACTTCAAAGAAGACCTAATACCAATACTCTTCAATCTAATCCACAAAATAGAAACGGAAGGAACACTACCCAATTCATTCTATGAGGCCACAGTTACACTGATACCAAAGCCCCACAAAGACCCAACAATAAAAGAAAACTTAGGACCAATTTCCCTTATGAAAGAATGGATACAGAAAATGTGGTTCATTTACACAATGGAATACTACTCAGCTATTAAGAACAAGGACATCCTGGGTTTTGCAGGCAAATGGATGGAACTAGAAAATATCATCCTGAGTGAGGTAACTCAGACCCAAAAGGACATGCATTGTATGTACTCACTAATAAGTGGATATTAGACAAAAAAAAAAAAGTACAGAATACCCAAAATACAATCCACAGAACTCAGAAGAGCCCAAGTGAGGATGCCTCAGTCCCACTTGGGAGGGAGAAGAAAGCAATCACAAGTGGGGGGAGAGGGAGAGACCTGAGAGGTAAAGTGGATGGGGGTGGGGGGAGGAGAGGGGAACCTGATCTGGTATTGGGAGAGGGAAAAAGACTGAAGCCCTGAGGGCCAGCAGAAAGAATGGAAACGGGCAACCTCAAGAGGTAGGAGGTTGGGGGGGACCCTCCAGAAAACACCAGAGACCTGGGAGGTGAGAGACTCTCAGGATTCAAAGGAAGGGACTTTAGATGAAATGCTTACAGTAGGGAAAGAAAACTTACAGAGCCCATCTCCAGCAGGAAGACAGGGCATCAAGTGAGGGATGGGGTTGCCATCCCACAGTCAAAACTCTGGCCCATAATTGTTCCTGTGTGAAAGAACTGCAAGGTTGGAAATGGAGAGGAGCCTGAGGAAAAGAAGGTCCCGCGACAGGCCCAAAGTGGGATCCAGCTCAAGGGGAGGTCCCAAGGCCTGACACTATTACTGAAGCTATGGATCACTCACAAAAAGGGACCTAGTATGACTGCACTCCGGAAGACCCAACAAGCAGCTGAAAGAGTCAGATGCAGATATTTGCACCCAGCCAATGGACAGAAGCTGCTGACCCCTGTGGTTGAATTAGGGAAAGTCTGGAGGAAGCTGAGGAGGAAGGTGACCCTATAGAAAGATCAGCAGTCTCAATTAACCTGGACCCCCGAGATTGCTCAGACACTGAGCCACCAACCGGGCAGCTTACACCAGCTGATATGAGGCCCCCAACACATATACAGTAGAGGACTGCTGGGTCTGTGTTCAATCAGAGATGATGCACCTAAACCTCAAGAGACTGGAGACCCCAGGGAGTTTAGAGGTCACTTGGGGTAGAGGGTGGGGGGTGAGGACATCCTCGTGGAGACAGGGGTGGGGAGGAGGTATGGAATGTGGAACAATAGGAGGGTGAATGTGGGGAATAAAATCTGGAGTGCAAAAAAAATTTAAAAATTCATGTTTAAAAATTTTAATATAATGGCTGAAAAAAAAACAGAAAGAAAAATACTTGGTGTCTCCATATAATTGTTTCCTGTTAGGTGAATGCTAGACTCCTTAGATGCAATCATAATCTATTACTCCCATTTGCTGTCAGGAAACCTAAAAACATGTAGGCAGGAACTCTCAAAACTGCTGAAACACACTTCTAAATGGCAATCTTACTACTGAGTTCTTTAAAATCCTGCTTGAAGTTTCTTCTTTAACGCAATTCTTTTGACTTTGTCACTTTAACTTTTGTAGAAGTATTTTTAAGCTGCTTCAAATCTCCTTTGAAAAGCTATTGAGGATATAGTACCCCAAAATAGAATTAATTAATTTCAACAAATAACATGACTAGTGATAAACTACTCATTGGATGTCCGCTTCACTAGAGCTTATGAAAATAATTGTGTGCCCCTGTGCTTCGTGATGTTCTCACCTGGCCATGGACCTAAGAACTCTAGCCATTGGGTTTTCATATTGGTCTTCTCTGTTCTCCTCCTGACTTGATGTGTTGCACATCAGAGAAGAGATAGAAGGTCAGTTAGCATCTATGGCAATGTTTTTATAACGTCAAGAAAAGAGTGAGGTGGGGGCTGGAGAGATGGCTCAGGGATTAAGGACACTTGCTGCTCTTTCAAGAGACCCAAGTTCAGATCCTAACACTAATGTCAGGGACTCATAACTGCCTGTGAGTACAGCTCCAGGAGCTTCAACACCCTCTTTGGGCCTCTGGGAGCTCATGCACTCAGGGAGCATATACACACATACAAATAAATTAAAAATAAAAGTTAAATAAAAGGAAGAGAGTGGTTTCTTTACTGTTTTGTGTATTGTGGTGTATGTGCACATATATGTGCAGGTATGAAGACCCATCCACACAGACTGAAGCCAGAAGATAGCATCGATTGTCCTGTTCTATAACTTTTCACCTTATACCCTTGAGACCAGGCCTTTCTCTGAACCTGAGGCTGGGCTAGCAGCCAACAAAGCCCCAGTGATCCCCCTGATTTCTCCCCACCCCCACCCCTACACGCATAGAACTGCAGGCACACACTGCCATGCCTGACTTGTTATGTAGGTACTCGGGACTCAAACCCACATTTTCATAGTTTCACAGCAAGCACTTTTACCCATGGATCCATCTCCCCTCTCACCCTTTTCTCTTTTAAAAAAGATAACCCTGACAGAATTATTCTGTGTTCTCAGTTCTCCATCCATCTAACCCTCTCCATTAGTCTCCCAAGCTTGATATAGTCTTGCCTCAGATTGGACTAAGGGCAACAATAACTTTGTCTGGCTCCAAAGATTAGGTAGACAGAAAGACAGACAAACAGACAGACAGACTGTATTACTCTCTACTTTTAATGTGAAGGAAATCTTATGGGTTAGAGACAAGACTCAGCAGCTAAGGGCACTCGTTGCTCTTGAACAGGACCCAGCTCCCATGCCCAGCACCCACATGGAGGCTCACAACCATCTGTAACTCCAGTTTCAGGAGATCTAACACCCTCTTCTGACATCCTTGAATACCAGACATACACATGGTGTACATATATGCATGCATACAAAACATAGATATGACTGAATTAAGGACAAAGAGACAAATAGCAAAATAATAAAGTAAATAAAGAAAGGAAAGATTAGGACTCAACTTTCTTTGGTGAACCCTAAGGCTGAGCCCTTATTATATCCTTTGCAAAGTTCAAGAAAAAAAATGTAAAGAATAATTCATTAGCTGGGAAGTGGTGGCGCACGCCTTTAATCCCAGCACTTGAGAGGCAGAGGCAGGTGGATTTCTGAGTTCGAGGCCAGCCTGGTCTACAGAATGAGTTCCAGGACAGCCAGGGCTACACAGAGAAATAAATAATTCATTTATTCTGTCTCAAAGGAACCCTATGAGCTTTATTGCAGAGTTAATACCATGACATATTAAACTCAATTTTATAAAAAGAAAAATGATTTAGTTTTTTAAAATGATCACTATCAGATAGTGCCATTCAAAAAGATTGTGTTAAGGAAGTAGGGTTTCAGAAGATGTTTAATGCCAACAAGGAAAGTCAAAGAAGCGTTTCTGTATGTAGCTATGCACTGGTGTCTACAAGCCTTTAAAGTGTAACAGAATGACAGCCATCTCTCACCTGCTGTCCAATCTTATTCATTTGTTTCCTCTTCCTCTCTTGCGTTTCCTCTGCCAGCCCTTATTGTAAGTCCTGTGGTAGAAAAGAAGGCTGCTTAAAGAAGCATGAGCCAATCATCCAGGACTCAGCGTTGAAAATCCAAGTAGGGGTGAGGATGAGCGCATCGTAGACCCAGATAGTCATGAGCTCAACTACTGCTCCGTTCTCACGGCCTATTAATTTTGAATTTCCTTTCCATCAGTCTGTGTTCTCCCTTGTTCAGTGAATAATTTCCCCAGGAAGGAATCTTTCTGGCTTTCTGAGCCTGAACATTCTTGCCAAAAGTCTTTTTACTGCATCAGTCATCTCCTGGTTCCTTAAACTGTAGGTTAAGGGATTCGGTAATGGGGAGAAGAAAGTATAGACAACAGACACTGCCCGGCCTTCTTCTGGGAAGTAGCTGGAGCTAGGGTGAAGGTAGATGAGGGTACAACATCCATACTGCAGAACATCCACGAGGAGGTGTGAGGAGCAGGTGGAGAAAGCTGGGCGTTTCCGCTCTGCGGATGTCATCCTCAGGACGGTAGCCACAATGCAACCATAGGAGAGACAGATAAGGAGAAAAGGAATAACCACTGCAGCCACGATGATGGCAAAGAGAGCTGCCTGGTGTATATGGGTATCTGTACAGGCCAGGCGCATGACTGCAGGCATGTCACAGAAGAAGTGGTAGAGTTCATTGTGGCCACAGTACAGGAGGTAGCAGATCAAAATGGTCAAAGGCAGTGACAAAAGGAATCCTAGCCCCAGAGAACCTAAAACCATCTGCCCACACAGCTGCCAACTCATAATGAGGCTGTAATGCAATGGCTGACAGATGCCCACATACCTGTCATAAGCGATGATGATCAGCAGGACACAGTCTGATCCTCCAAGAAGGATGAAGAAGAACATCTGGGCCCCACAGCTAGACAGAGAGATAAGCATCTTCCCCATGGAGAGGATGTTAGCCAGAGTCAGTGGAGCAATGTTGGTGTAATAGCCAAGTTCTAATGTGGCCAACACAAAAAGGAAGAAGTACACTGGGGTATGGAGGGAGTGATCCTGCCAGACTGTGAGCCCAATGGTGAGGTTTCCAATGAGACTTCCTAGATACAGTAGCAAGAAACCCACAAACACTAGGAAAGCCACAGTGGAGTGGTTGAAAAGGGGAAAAGTGGAAATATACCACACCTGTCTGATTTTCCTCCTCCATCAGACCTAGTACAAGGAAAAGAGTCACGGGTAATGTTCCTGTCCCATGTCACTAAGATACATTAAAACCACAGTCTGCAGTTAACCAAGTATTTATTGTCTGGGCTTCCTTTGGATTTCAACCTCTGTGACTTTGGAGAAATAGGGACTCCAGCATTTTCACTGTAAAACTCAGGAATGTATGACACCCACTTCAGACTGCTGGTGAAAACTGAATGAGACTCTATGACTACAAACACAAAGACCAATGCCAGGCATGCTTGAGGCTCTCGATAGATGTTTCCATGTTATGTCCATGCTGTTCCTGATCATCATCTCTCTTCTTTTGGAGCAAAGCTTTCTCAGCAGCCTCATGCCTTTTTGTTTCTATGATTACATATCCACAGAACAGCTCACAAGTACAGATCTCTGAGGGTGCATGTGATTCCCACACCAGGCTCAGAAGGCAAGCTACATGAGCCTACCCTTTACTGCAAATGTGGGTATTCAGAGCCCAGATCAATAAATTAAGACACATTTTTTTTTACCTATGTAATCCTTTAAAACTTGGAATTCTGGTTTTTTCTCTTAAATCTTCAACAATTCAATTTCATGGTTGCGTTGTGCCAAATATCAACCTTACCATTGCTTCATCTTCTTCCACGTTTTCCTTTATCATTGTTCCAATGGTATCTACCTTACAAAGGATTTCCAAACACCTTGTACAGGGCTCATCCCCTCATCTACCTCAATATTATTGGCTGTGTAGTCTCTTTTAGATGCTTTCTAAACTGTGTTGATCAATTCTGAGAGTCTTAAAAGATAGCTTCTTATTTGTACATTATGGATCTAATTATTAAATCCCGATTCACACAACAATTTTATAAGTGAAAATGGAGTTCTTCCATGAGATGTAACTTCATGAAATAACATTTAAAAATCTCCACTGCCTGGTCACCAACTGTGCTTCTACTGACACTTCAGTGTTTCTGAACTTGACTTACCTGCAGTTTGGGCAAACAAACCCCTGCACACATTTCTCCATGATTGTGGTTAACCTTTTTAGTTGGATGAAACTGGTTAAATTAATGCTAGAATGGTCTTTCCCTTGATGTTTGCAGAGGATATTCAGAAAGGCCAAGCTAAGAACACTATTCTGCTAAAAGAGAAGGATGAGGTCAAAGAACAAACCCCACTATTGGTTTGTGCTAGTTTGATAACCAATGTAGCCTAAGCTTCAATATGATGTTTGGCTTTTCTTTGTTTTTATGATGATCACGCTGCTGGAGGAGAAATCATTTCCTTTGGGAGTGTGACCACCAATAGACTAGGTTGCTAATGCTCATGGAGCCAATGCTAACTGAAAAGAGGGCATAAAGGTGAGAAGAACACAGGGCACATGGGGAAGTCCCGGGTGGAAAGTGAGGAGGAACTGGGGTGGGTTTGATCAAGATATGTTAATATATATATATATCATATTTATATTTCATATAAATATATATGAAATTCTCAAAGAATAACCAACAATATTAATAAATATATATTGACTCTTCATGCTGGAAGCTCTGTAGAGAAATTAATACTTTAAAGCTAGTTGCTAGAGAAGCAGAGGGCTCAAAGCTTTAGAAAAAAGTTGTTTTTATTCTTTATCAGCTCGTAGAGAAATAGGTTTCATTATAACAATTTTTAAACAAATTATGTTTTCACTATCTTTAATAATATCTTGAAATGTTCTGTCAAAATATTAAGAATTTTACAAGCTAGGCAATGCTCATATAAGTATTCTTTATACCACCTTATACTGAGTGTAAGTTAAAGATATCTCAAATCAAAAATTAGCATTTTTAATCAAATTTGTTCTAAATGAATCTAAAACAGTGACACCATTTTAATAGAAAATAATGAAAAAATTTAATATTGACTACTAGATTAAGCCCATGCAATATAGTTGAAACTGTATATATAAAGATGATGCATTAAAATCAAAACATTTGTTGTATAAAGCAAATAAGAAGCAATACAGTAGACTGATTCCCACACTGTCAATAGAATCCAGAATTTAAGTTAATCAATAACAATAGTCAATTTAACTAATTATGGATACAGAGTAACTAAAAAGAAAAAACAACAAGATCTTGACAGCTGTTGCACACTGTGCTTGGTTAACATACTCCATTCTGCCTCATTCCCTTCTGAGTCATTTGTGTACATGTTGGTCTCCCTGGCTCACTATAGATAGATAGATAGATAGATAGATAGATAGATAGACAGATAGATAATATATAGATGAACTTCTAGCTTCCTTGGTGACAGCTTTTCTTTATGTTTGTACACTCACACACTGTTTGCGTATAATGAATAAAGTGCAACTTTCTCTTAAGAGCTACACCAGCTCAACAAGAGCTAACAATAAAAGGTGAAGAATAGTAGCTAACATGAACTGAGTGTCTGGTGATGTTTTATGTATTGAGAATAGTTGTGACTAGTGTTTATTGCATGTTTGGCAATAGTCTACGCACTTTCTATTAGTTAAGTCATTTCTTCTTCATAGTAAACTGACAAAGATGCTATTACCCTCACTTCACAGATAAACACAAAACCTACATCCTGACCCCAGCCAAGAGGTTGCAGATTGAGTACACTTACCCACTGCTCCATGTTGACTTGCCATGGCCATGTCCTCATATTTGTCACTTTTTTGGCTTTCAGCTTTACATACATGGACTTGGAGGAAAATAATGATTTACCACATTTTATCAACAGGAGAAAAACATGTCATCTACCAGTTGAGAGCAAGAAATCTTTTTTTCTGTTTTTCTTTTGTTTGTTTGTTTGAGACAAGTTTCTCTTTGGTTGTTCTGGAACTCCCTCTGTAGATCAGCCTACCTCTATCTGTCAAGTGCTGGGACTAAAGGCAGGCACCACTGCCCAGCTGAAATATTTTTTTCTTAAGTTGCACCTAGCATAAAACCACAAATCACTTTAATATGTAATAAGAAAAATAAGAACTCCGATTGTTGTAATTTTATTGCCCAAGTGTGGGGATGGGGGGAGAGGGAGATGGAGACAGAGACAGAATCCATTATCACAGAAACTCTTTTCTAAACAAAAGGTAAAGCTAACCTCAAGCTGATGAAAAATCACAAGAACATTAAGTTATCAGGTGGCTTTTTGTGGATTTCCTCCCCCAAGAGCTTTGGACATCTGTCATCTCAGGGACCAGAGAAACAGACCAATGAACTCATTAAGGCTCTAGAGATGTCTATCTCAGATATGATGAAGAATGATGTTACCCACATTGAGTCTCTTCGTGGGAATCCCCAATGGGTTTATTTATTTAGCAACTACCTACTGAGCACCTACCACCTTTATGGTTTTTGTACTGTTCTTGGGACTAGAGGTACAGAAGTAAGAAAACAAAAACTGTCCTTAACTTGATGAAGGTTATATCCTAATGAGAGAGAACAAATGATAAGAGAAATACAAGTAAACAATATAATCATAGGTAATATATGAATGTGAAAAATAAAGCAGGATAATAACATGGAGAGTGATGGGTGTGGAAGCTGGCAAATGTAACAAGAGTTGAGGCTGCTCTGTCTAGGAATATGACCTTTGAACAGAGATCTAAAAAAAAATATATAAAAGATCTAAGAAAGAGCATCCTGAGAAAGAGAACAACTTGTGTAGTGGTTTAAGGCAGGGGTAGGTTGATGGTCTAATGAGTGCCAGGAAGTGGAAAAGGAGATGGAGAAGTGCAAGCAATCTCAAAAGATGGAAGAAAGGAAGGTCCCAAGAGGGATCAGAAGGGAAAAGCATTTGCATCCAAATCTGATGACCTAAGTTCAGTCCCCACAACCCACAGGTCCTCTCTGAATGCCAAGTGGCACACACATCATGCAGAGCCTGAAGGATGTTCAGGATTCTAACTATGCCAGGACTGCAATGTAAGTCTCATGGAAACCACTGAATATTTTAAGTAGACCAATATCTAGCTTTGTGTTAGGACTTCATACTTAACCATGGCACAAAGAATAGAGTCAGAATTGAGGTGACATCAGGGAGCTGGTTCTTCATGGTGAAGACTTGTGATGCTTGAATCAGCCTCACCTTTATGCTTACTTCCACTTTCCTTCCTTCTTTCCCTCCCCGACATTTAGTTATATGGAAGTCTGTGTGGATAAGAGGGAAAAAAGGTGATGTTCCTGTAGAACAAATTATTTTATTTGATTGTCTTGTTAAAAATAAATAAATAAAGCCCAGGCTGGAGATGTAGCTGAAAAGCTAGAGTCCTACTGATTAAATTCTCAAGCTTGATGGCATACCCCTGTGATCATAGCACTTAGGAAGTAGAGTCGGGAGAATAAGAAGTTCAAGGTCATCCTCAATTGTATACCAGGCAAGCCAGTGCTATATAAGATGCTGTCTTTAAAAAAAAAAAAGTGTCCAATAAGATGGATCAGAAGGTGAAAGCATTTGATTCCAAGCCTGATGTTCAATAGCCTCAATCGACATGTGCTCTCTGAGGACCATGTTTCTCTCCTTCTCTCTCTCTCTCTCTCTCTCTCTCTCTCTCTCTCTCTCTCTCTCACACACACACACACACACACACACACACACACACAAAACTCATGGACACATACATTAATTGAGTATTAAATAAATAAATACTCATTTAATTTTTTAATAAATAAAAATAAACATATTTTGTTTACTCAAATTCTTTTACTTAAATAGGTTGTATTAGTCAGGGTTCTCTAGAGCCACAGAATTTATGGAATGTCTTTCTATATTGAGGGAATTTATTGTGATGACTTACAGTCTATAGTCCAACTCCCTAACAAAGGTCAGCTGTGAATTAGAAGTCCAAGAATCTAGTAGTCTAATCCCACAAGGCTAATTTCAGCTGGTCTTCTGTAGAAGTGTATTCCAACAGATGTGATGGCAAGTAAATACAAGTGGCAAAGAAGAGTGAATCTTCCTTCCTCCAATGTTCTTATGTAGGTCTCCAGCAGAAGATGTGGCCCAGATTAAAGGTGTGTACCACCACACCTGGGACTTGTTTTGTCCCAGGCTGATCTTGAACTCAAAGATCTCCTTGCCTTAGTCTCCTGGGATTAAAGTCATGTACTACCTTGCCTGGACCTAAATTTTCATAGTCACTATGCCTCAAGATCTCCATGCCAAGATCCAGGTCAGAAACTTGTGTCTTCCAGCCTCAAGATCTGGATCACAGGTGAGCCCTTCAATTCTGGATTGTAGTTCATCCCAGATATAGTCAAGTTGACAACCAAGAACAGCCATTACATAGCTATTCAGTAAAAATTTTATGTGTGAGAGACATTAATAAGCTGGAAGCTATTGGACCAAACTCTTTGCTTAGTGAGGCACTCATCACTTCCTTGTTACAGATGATGAAATTTCAGCTTTAAGAGTTAAACTTTCTGCTGGGTACTAGCTGCTTGGAGTCAAAATAAGCAAGTTCATGAAACCAGAGAAAGTGGTGCTGGTCCTGGATGGAGGCTACTCTAGATACAAAGCTGCCATCATGAAGAACATCGATGATGGCGCACCTCTTTACAGCCATGCTCAGGTGGCTGAAATTGACTGCTATCCCTAAAATGTGACAACTGCCATGGGCAAAAAGAAAATCAAGATCCAAGTCCTTTGTGAAAGTTTATAACTACAGTCACCTAATGTGGAAACCTCTGATTTCTTTGGAAAGTTGGGTATGTCAAATGGTGTTTTGCTGGGGCAGACATGTGAAGGAATGTTTTCCTGAAGCAGAAACAAGTGAGAGAATCTTTTACTGAAGCAAGCATGTAAAAGGATATGTGATGAAAGGAGTCTTTGCTAAAGACAAATATGTACTGGCTTGCCTTATACTGCATTGCTGAACTCTATTTGTCATGACTCCTCAGAGAGAAATACACCAAAAAAAAGGGGGGGGGGTCTCTGGCAGCTTCGTGCCACTTCCGCAGACTCCAGCCAATTGGCAGAGTGATGTCAGCTGATACAGACTCAAGTGGAGTTTTGCCAAGACAGATTCATGTGCTGAGGTAAAACATGTAGAGGACACATGATGTTTGGAGGAAATATAATCAGGACTCAACAGACAGTGATGAGGGTCTTGCATATGAGCTAGCTTTGCAACACTTCATTGGTCTCGAATCTTCGTTGCTCTTCACTTTGCTGAGAGCAGCACTGCAGAGAATTTCTCCTGGCACCCCTGGTGGTCTTTTTGGTTTTTTTGTTTGTTTTGTTTTTTTGGTCTTAGTCCTCCTACTGACTCATGCTGAATCAGCTGAGGCCTGACTGTTTCTGTTAGGTCATACCACCACTGCTGATTTGTGTTTGCTATCCCATTGAACTTCACTGCTGGTATATTCCTGAAGTGTTTGTAAGTGGATCAAGCTGCCACTGCTGATTCCTATGAGCTGAACTGCTAATTTCCTGATAACACAGATTGATTTTGCTCCAAAGAACAATTGCTAAACAGATCCATTTCCCCCATATCCTAATAACCTTTGTTTTCCACCATCTCTGGTAGGTGATGGGCTAGAAGAGAGGTTAAAGTATTTAAGAACCCATATTAAAAGTAGGTTTTAAGAAATCCAAGCAATGACACATCTGTGAGGACAGGTAGGACCACTACTTCTGCTCTGAGGGACCAGCCTAGAACCCTCAGGACACAGGAACCAAGAAGCAGCCTAGAACAGGATTCTTCTGGTTTCCATCTGTGCCCCAGAGCTGACCATGTGCTACAGCTCTATATTCCCAAATTCCTCCCAGAGAGAACAGGTCTCCCAGGAGTGCTGACACACAGGCTTACAGGAGGGAAAAGCCACAGTCAGAGACAGCAAGACCAGCAGCTAACACCAGAGATAACCAGAAGTCGAGGGGCAAGGGCAAGAACATAAGCAACAGAAACCAAGGCTACTTGGCATCATCAGAACCCAGTTCTCCCACCACAGCAAACCCCAGCCACTACAAGACACGGGAAAAACAAGACTCTGATTTAAAATTACATCTCATGATGATGATGATAGAGGACTTTAAGAAGGACATAAATAATTTCCTTAAAGAAATACAGGAGAACACAGATAAACAGGTAGAATCCTTTAAAGAGGAAACACAAAAATCCCTTAAAGAATTACAGGAAAACACAATCAAACAGGTGAAGGAATTGAACAAAACCATCCAGGATCCAAAAATGGAAATAAAACAATAAAGAAATCACAAAGGGAGACAACCCTGGAGTTAGAAAACCTAGGAAAGAAATCAAGAGTCATAGAGGTAAGCATCACCAACAGAATACAAGAGATAGAAGAGAGAAACTCAGGTGCAGAAGATACCATAGGAAACATTGACCCAACAGCCAAAGAAAATGCAAAATGCAAAAAGCTCCTAACCCAAAAGATCCAGGAAATCCAGGACACAATGAGAAGACCAAACCTAAGGATAATAGGTATAGAAGAGAGTGAAGATTCCCAACTTAAAGGGCCAGTAAATATCTTCAACAAAATTATAGAAGAAAACATCCCTAACTTAAAGAAAGAGATGCCCATGAACATACAAGAAGCCTACAGAACTCCAAATAGACTGGACCAGAAAAGAAATTCCTCCCATCACATAATAGTCAAAACATCAAATGCACTAAACAAAGAAAGAATATTAAAAGCAGTAAGGGGAAAAGGCCAAGTAACAGATATAGGTAGACCTATCAGAATTACACCAGACTTCTCACCCCAGACTATGAAAGCTAGAAGATCCTGGGCAGATCTCATACAGACCCTAAGAGAACACACATGCCAGCCTAGGTTACTATACCCAGCAAAACTCTCAATTACATGGTGAAACCAATATATTTCATGACAAAACCAAATTTACACAAAATCTTTCCACAAATCCAGTCCTACAAAGGATAATAGATGGAAAACACCAACACAAGGAGGGAAACTGCACCCTAGAAAAAGCAAAAAAAAAAGTAATCCTTCAACAATCCCAAAAGAAAATAGACACACAAACATAATTCTACCTCTAACAACAAAAATAACAGGAAGCAACAATCACTAATCCTTAATATCTCTTAACATCAATGGACTCAATTCCCCAATAAAAAGACATAAGCTAACAGACTAGATACATAAACAGGACCCAGCATTTTACTGCATACAGGAAACACACCTCCATGTTAAAGAAAAACACTACCTCAGGGTAAAGGACTGGAAAAAAATTTTCTAAACAAATGGTCCCAAGAAACAGGCTGGAGTAGCCATTCTAATATCAAATAAAATCAACTTTCAACCAAAAGTTAAGGTAAGGAAGGACACTTCATACTCATCAAAGAAAAAAATCTACCAAGATGAACTCTCAATTCTGAACATCTATGCTCCAAATGCAAGGGCTCCCACATTCATAAAAGAAACTTTACTAAAGCTCAAAGCACACATTGCACTTCACACAATAACAGTGGGAGACTTCAACACCCCATTCTCATCAATGGACAGATCTTAGAAACACAAACTAAACAGAGACACAGTGAAACTAACAAAAGTTATCAACCAAATAAATTTAACAGATATCTATAGAACATTTCATCCTAAAATAAAAGAATATAACTTCTTCTCAGCACCTCATGGTACCTTCTCCAAAATTGACCATATAATCCATCACAAACCTGTATGGTATTGGTACAGTAACAAGCAGGTAGATCAATGGAATAGAATTGAATACCTAGAAATGAACCCACACACCTATGGTCACTTCTTTGACAAAGGAACTAAAACCATCCAGTGGAAAAAAAGACAGCATTTTCAACAAATAGTGCTGGTTCAACTGGCAGTCTGCATGTAGAAGAATACAAATTGATCCATTCCTATCTCCCTGTACAAAGCTCAAAACCAAGTGGATCAAGGACCTCCACATAAAACCAGATACACTGAATGTAATAGAAGAGAAAGTGGGGAAAAGTCTCGAACACATGGGCACAGGGAAAAAGTTCCTGAACAGAACACCAATGGCTTATGCTCTAAGATCAAGAATCGACAAATGGGACCTCATGAAATTACAAAGCTTCTGTAAGGCAAAGGACACTGTCAATAGGACAGAAGGACAACATACAGATTGGGAAAAGATCTTTACCAATCCTACATATGATAAAGGACTAATATCCAATATATACAAAGAACTCAAGAAGTTAGACTCCAGAGAACAAATAACTCTATTTAAAAATGGGGAGCCGAGCTAAACAGAGAATTCTCAACTGAGGATACTTGTAGGGCTGAGAAGCACCTAAAGAAATGTTCAACATCCTTAGTCATCAGGGAAATGCAAATCAAAACAACCTTGAGATTCCACCTCACACCAGTCAGAATGGATAAGATCAAAAACTCAGGTGACAGTAGATGCTAGCCAGGATGTGGAGAAAGAGGAAAACTCCTCCATTGCTAGTGGGAATGCAAGCTGGTACAACCACTCTGGAAATCAGTCTGGTGGTTTCTTAGAAAATTGGACCCAGCTATACCACTCCTGAGCATATACCTAGAAGATGCTCCAACATGTAATAAGGACACATGCTCCACTATGTTCATAGCAGCCATATTTATAATAGTCAGAAGCTGGAAACAACCCAGATGTCCCTCAACAGAGGAATGGATACAGAAAATGTGTAAATTGTGTAAATGGTTCATTTACACAATGGAATACTACTCAGCTATTAAAAACAATGACTTCATGAAATTCACAGGCAAATGGAAGGAACTTGAAAATATCATCCTGAGTGAGGTAACCAGTCACAAAAGACCACATATGGTATGCACTCACTGATAAGTGGGTATTAGGCAAAGAGTTCAGAATACCCATGATACAACTCACAGATCACATGAAGCTCAAGAGGAAGAAAGTCCAAAGAGTGGATGTTTCAGTCCTACTTAGAAAGGGGAACAAAATAATTAAGGGAAGTAGAGGGTGAGAAGGACTTGGGAGGAAGAGAAGGTGGGAAAAGAGAGGAAGAATCAGGTATGGGAGGAGATGGAGAAGATGTACAGAGGGTCAGGAAATTGAACAGAGGTGTGTAGCAATGGGGGATGGCGAACTGGTAGTAGCAACCAGAAAGTCCCAGGTGCCAGGAAAGCAAGAGCATCCCAGGACCCCACGGGAATGACATTAGCTTAAACACCCCACAAAGGGGAGAGAGAACTTGTCGAGATCATATCCACAGGTTAGGCATGGCCCCCAGTTGAGGGATGGGGCCACCCACCCATCTCCAAAATTTTAACCCAGAATTTCTCCTTTCTGAAGGAAATACAGGGACAAAGAGTGAAGCAGAAACTGAAGGAAAGACATCCAGAGACTGCCCCACCTGGGGATCCATCCCACATGTAGACACCAAACTCCGACATTATTGCAGATGCCAAGTAGCGCTTGCTGACAGGAGCCTGATACAGCTGTCTCCTGAGAGTCTCTGCCAAATCCTGACTGATATAGATGTGGATGCTCACAGCCAACCATCAGACTGAGCACAGGGACCCCAATGGAAGAGTTAGCTGGAAGGACTGAAGGAGCTGAAGGGGCCATATCTGGCATCAATGGGAGAGGAGGCCCTTGGACCTGTGAAGGCTTGATGCCCCGGTGTAGAGGAATGCCAGGGTGGTGATGCAGGAGTGGGTAGGTGGGTGGGGGAGCACCCTCATAGAAGCAGGGTAAGGGAGATGGGATAGGAGGTTTGTACAGGGGAAACCAGGAAAGGGGATAACATTTGAAATGTAAACAAATAAAAGAAAAGAAATCCAAGCAACAGTCACCTTATGCCTACAAGGTACTCTGGATAGCTATCCCCTTGGACAAAATTGTTGTCAATAAGAATGTCTCTAGAGACCCAGCTCTGAAACAGGCCAGGCAGAAGGCCAAGGTCAAGTATGAGAAACACTACAAGACACGGAAGAACAAATGGTTTTCCTAGAAGGTTCACTTTTAGGTATATTTTTGTTTCTATCATTAAAATTTTAAAAGAAGAGTTGAACAACTGAGCCAAGTGTGGGGAGCATCATTGAGGAGGTAGAGAGAGGCAGGTTCAAAGCCAGCCTTGTCTCCAAGGTGAGTTACAGAACAGCCAGGGACACACACACACACACACACACACACACACACACACAAATCCTGTCTCAAAAAAAAAAAAAGGAGTTAACTGACTGGGTGCTGAAGAGATAGCCTGGTGCTTCCAGAGGACAGGAGTTCTATTCCCAGCATCTATATCAGGCAGTCCATAACCACTAGTCATTGCAGCCCCAGGAGATCCAAGACCCTTTTCTGACCTCTGAGAGTGCCTGCAACTGTATGCACTTACACCCATTTACACATGGTTAAAAAAATGAAATAAAAATAAGAATCTTAAGAAGTTAAACAACTTGGCCAAAATTAGACATCTTAAGACATGTGTCTTTAGGACTGAAATTAATCTGATAGACTTCTAAGCTGTATCCCAGACCGCCATGTTTTTAATGGACACAGAATGTGCAAAATTTGGTTTAGGGACCAGCAGTGTCAGCAGCAGGTAGAACTGTGGTTCTCCAGATAGATCCAGCTCTCAAACAGATATAGTGTGTTTGCTTTGTCCGGCTTTGTTTTTTGAAATAGGTTCTCATGTCAGCTGTTCTCAAGCTCGCTATATAGCTGGGGAGAACCTCAAACTTAAGCTCCTCCTTCATCTTCCACTGGAGGGCTAGGACTGCATGCCTGCATCACCATGCTGGGCTTTAAATATAATAGCTTTTTATGAAAATTCCTTAGCATTACTAGGTATAAGATTATACTCTATGAGACCAATTCTCCCCTTTTTGTGCCATGCAGTATTATTTAGATCTCCTGAAAGTGTTGACATTGTAGTGATCAGGGATAATCTGTCCGGTATCTGGTATTGTACAAGTTTGACTCTTACTTTGCTATTTGAAAGTGAGGCTTGTCCACCCCGCACCCAGGCATCATGGGAGAACAGGTCCCAAGGGTGTGAGAGCAGGAGAGTTGGCCCAGTCCTTTACCAGCTGCAGCGTTCAAGAAGGCAGGCAGCCCACACCTGGGGTTGGGGGTTGGGAGTAAATCACCCCAAAAGCATGAGCTTGGGAGAGCTGGCCCTGCCACTTGTCTGCCATGCAGTGAGCAAGAGAGAGATGGCCTTGCCCAACCTCACCCCTTGCCACCTGTGACAGGCATGAGAGCCAGCCTTCAGGATCATGAGAGCAGGAGAGCTGGCCCTGCCCCTCACCAGCTGCAGCACTCGGGAGAGTGGGCCCTGAACCTCACCTGGGCAACACAGTAGTAGTCCTGGTGGTGAAGGCCCTGATTAGACTGTGAGAGCATGAGAGCTGACCCTGCCCTTTGTCAGCTGGGGCATTTGGTGGGCTAGCTGGGGCAGTGCTGGGGAGATCTCCTGGTGATGTGTGTGCAGTAGAGATGTCTGGCTGACCAGCTCAGTTACCACCCAGGCCCAGATCCATGGCTTTGAGTTGGCCCACCCCATCTTTCTCATCTATGAACTGCTGGAGTGCATGAAGGGACTGATCCTGTAGATCCAAAGTTGCAGAATCTCCATGACACAAGGCAACAACAGGATATCCAAGAGGAGTCCCAGTGAGGAGACAATATTGATAGTGTAACAGAAGCCAGAGGCTTTGAAACAGATCAAAGACTCACCGCAACGAACATTTGCAAGAAAAGATGTGTGGACAAAAGGGTACATGTGAAACACACACTGTGACACACTACACTTTCCATGATAAGACCTTTTTTTCTTTTGTAGAGGAGGTTGTAAGGGTAGAGGGCACATACAAAGGGGTGAGGAGATGAGCGGAATTGCGTGGCGCATGATGTGAAATTCACAAATAGTCATAAAAGTTTAATTTAAAAAAAGAAATTGAGGCTTACCATGAGGTTTGTTTGTTTGCTTGCTTGCTTGTTTTTAGTTTTTTGGTTTTTTTTCTTTTTCAGTTTTGGAGGTGTGGGGTGCACACATGTGATCTCCTAGAGCTGGAGTTACAGGCTGTTGTGAACCATGCTGTGAGGGTACTGAGATCAGCACTCAGGTCCTCTGCAAGAGTAGCATATATTCTAGATCAATGAGCCATCCCTCCAGATCCTGCTATGAGATTTTAATATAATGTTTCTTAACTCAGCATCCGTATATAATTAAAGGCTGTCTCTATTGCAATGGTTAGCACACTTGTTTGTGAAATCCCAGAGAACAGATATATTTTCAACATCATGGGACACACAGTACCTGTCATAATCACTCAGCTTTACTATTGTAAGTGAAAGCTGTCATGGACAGCTGAGCATGGTGATGCGTGCCTATAATTCCAGCACTCAGTGGACAGAAGCATGAGGATGTCTGTGAGTCTGAGGCTAGCCTGTTCTACTTAGCAAGTTCCAGGACTGCATAGAGAGACCCTGTCTAAAACAACAACAAAAAATGACTGTGGCTGTGTCCAATAAAGCATTATTTATACAAGGAAGAACCCTGCAGAAGCATGGGAGCTGTACTCTGCCCCCTGATTGCTTCCAAGAAGGACTGGTAGTTTTTAATTTTGTCACCATTAATTAATAGTAATGTGACCTTACACAAGTTAGTTATCATTTTTGTTCTCAATTTCCTTATCTGGAGAATGAGGGTGGTTAACGGTCCCTCCTTCGTAATGTCATCATGAGCACTGAATGATCCGTGTTAAGGATCTAGAAGGGGCCTTTTTCTGAGAACCATCCAGTAATGTAAACATAACAATCAGAAACCCTTTTGATTGTGCCAGGCGGTGGTGGCGCACGCCTTTAATCCCAGCACTTGGGAGGCAGAGACAGGCAGATTTCTGAGTCCGAGGCCAGCCTGGTCTACAGAGTGAGTTCCAGGACAGCCAAGGTTACACAAAGAAACCCTGTCTCGAAAAACCAAAAAAAATAAAAAAAGAAAGAAACCTTTTTGACTTATTTACCTTTGTAACAACCAGTGTTAAGCATATAAAAGAATGCAATAAATACTTGTAGAATTGAGTATGTTAGTCATGTGTGTGTTAATCCAGAAATTATTAAATATCTGATGGCTAGCATAGACATAGTGGAATTTTATTCAACCATAATGAAAAATGAAATCATGACATTTTCAGGAAAGTGGATGAAACTGGAAACTGTTATACTAGACAACATAGACCAGACTCAGAAAGACAAATACCTCATGTTCCTACATTTGGATTCTAGGTGTTTTTGTTTACATATATATATGAAGGTTACGGGTACAGAACACAAAACCAGACAAGGTATGGTGATGTAAGAAAGAGTCCTTCAGGACCGAAAAGGGCTAAAAGGATAACAGAATGTGTGGGAACAGAGTGGAGGCTTCTGGGAGGAAAAGAGACACAAGCAGGGAGAGGGAGGACAGGGAAGAAGAACGAGGGAGGAGGCTCACCAAAACGAAGTATTGTAAAACTGTGATGCTGAGGTCTATTAGTTTGCCACTTTAAAAAAATTAAGTAAGTGCGAATAAATTGTTTCTAGTTCTATTTTATTCAGAACTATAAAGAATTTTTGTTAACTTCATGTGCTTGTACAAAATCTAGGACCCACAAATGAGAGAAAGTATGCAACATTTGTCTTTCTGAGACTGGCTTATTTTCTTTATTATGATTATCTGCAGTTGCTTCTATTTTTCTGCAAACAATGTAACCTCACTCTTTTTTATGGATCAAAAAAGTCCATTATGGGGCTGAAGAGATGGTTCAGAGGTTAAGATCACTGTCTGCTCTTCCAGAGGTCCTGAGTTCAATTCCCAGCCACATGGTGGCTCACAACCATCTATAATGAGGTCTGGTGCCCTCGTCTGGCCTGCAGGCATACATGCAGGCAGAGTGCTGTATATATAATAAATAATTCTTTTTTAAAAAGTCCATTATGAGGTAAGCCACATTTACTTAATGCATTCCTCTGTTGATGAACAGTTAGGTTGGATCTATAACTCAGCTACGGTGAAGAGTATTATATGCCTGTGATATATTCTTCACTAAAACCTTTAGGTTAAATATCTAAGAGTGATATACGTGGGTCATTTAGTAGGTCCATTTTTAGTTTTGAGGAAATCTGAAAACTGCTTTGGACAGTGACTGTTGGACTAGATTACATTCCCACCGTGAATGTTTCTTGTCCACATCCTCCTCAGCATTCCCTTTTTTCTTGGTGAGTGTGTGTGTGTGTGTGTGTGTGTGTGTGTGTGTGTGTTTTCAGATAACACAAAGACTAGAAGAGTAGCTACCAGGAAGAACAAAAAAGACATTTGGAACAATCAGAGAGGGAGGGAAGATAAACAGTGTATGGAGAGTATGCTCAAAGTATATCACATACTAAGATGAAACAGAGTATATCACATACTAAGATGGAACAAAGTATATCACATACTAAGATGGAACAGAGTATATCACATACTAAGAT